>CM021110.1:121146330-121178765 GCA_007115665.2 Sequoiadendron giganteum | reverse complement strand
GTGGAATCACTACCTAGCTATTACATCCAAAGATAAAAAGGTTCACTGCCAAAAGAGAAAGGCTCACTGCCTACAAAAAATGTCTCACTTCCAGAAGAATGATTAAAGAGAATCCACCGCTAAAATTAACTATCACCGACAATGACATCGAATAGAATCTCATTGTCTGCTACCTCTGGTTATATACTTTTGCATAATTTCTGGATTTTAGATTCACATTCACCACACTTTATTTTATCAAATATAATCAACTTTTACTTATACCAATCCATGCCTTCATAATATTCCTAAGTTGGCCAAACACAATTCCATTTCATGCTTCCATAAACTCCTAAGTCAGCCAAACACAATTTGAATTAGGTCACCATAAAAAAATTCCCATAGTGGAAGGGAATGAAACACAGACCATATAGAACCTCCTCACTCAAATCAACAAGCTACATATTACTCATGATATTTGGAACCAAGGAATAGGATATACACATTATAATGCAAACAATGTTCTGAGATACACTAACCACTTTTTAGATCGGTCCGAACCCATAAGATTGTATCTCATTATCTTGTAAAATGAATGGGACTAGGAAAAACATGACCAAAGATAGATCATCACAGCACACCATCCGGAGCACACCAATCTAGATCACCAAAGCATCAAAATTGAACCTTAAACAATCAACCAAGATATGCTGACATCAATGACAACAATCAACAACATCACATTCCAAAAATCTCCCCCTTTGTCATTGATGCAAACATTCATCAACAACAAACCAAACAACTCAACAAAAACATCAACATCATCAAATAACCTCTTTTCTTCTCCCCCTTTGACATCAAATATAAAGGAAAAAGACTCCGCTTGAAAAACTTACTTTTCTCCCCTTATGAGGAAGCCACCAAGAATTGATCCAGATAAGAGTGAGCATATAATACCTTGGACCAATGCACACCCTGGTGCAAATTATTGTAGAATCAGAGGGGCAGAACCCCTAACTTCTACCGAAGATACTCAAAAGTATCTTTGCTCAACGGTTTTGTGAAAATATCAGTATTTTCTCTTTTGTAGGTACATATTCAAGTCTTACCTCATTCTCCAATATCTTCTCTCTCAAGAAGTGATATCTAATGGATACATGTTTCATTCTAGAGTGTTCTACCAGATTCTTGGAAATGTTTATTGTGTTGGTATTATCACACATAATTGAGATCGGTTCATCAAATGATATGCCAATGTCCTTCAGTGTTTGTTTCATCCATAATACTTGAGTGCAACATGAGGATGCTACAATGTATTTAGCTTCAACAGTAGATAAAGATAAAAAATCTTGTTTCTTGCTTGACCAAGCAACCAACGGAGAGCCGAGGAAATAAGCTCCACCACTTGTGCTTCACCTGTTATCAACACATCCGACCCAATCAACATCAATGTAAGTTGTCAAGGTGAATGTACCCTTCAAATATCTAAAGATCATTTTTACTACAACAACATGTGACTCCTTCGGTTCTTGTTGAAATCTAGCTGCTAGAAAAACAACATACATAATGTCTGGTCTAGTAATAGTCAAATATAGTAATCCTCCAATCATTTACATTTACATACTTGCATCAACTTTAGGTGAATTTCTTCTTTTGTCAACTTACATCCGGTAATAATAGGTGTACAAACTAGTTTGGAGTTCTCCAATCCAAACTTCTTCAATAATTCTTTGGTATACTTGGATTGAGAAATGAAGATTCCTTTGTTGTTCTAATTTACTTGTAATCCAAGGAATAAATTCAACTCACCTATCATAGATATTTTAAATTCTTTCTGTATTTCATCTACAAATTTTCTACACATATCATCATTTCCTCCAAAAATTATTTCATCAACATAAACCACAACAATCAATATTTGATTTGAGTGAATTTTATAGTATAACTTACTGTCAACAGATCCATTTTGAAATCATTGTCCAATCAAGTACTTGTCTAATTTTCCATACCAGGCTCTAGGTGCATGCTTCAATCCATATAAAGCTTTCTTCAACCTGCAAACAACATCCAGGTCACTTCCAGACTTAAATCCCTCTAGTTGCTCAATGTAGACTTCTTCCTTCAGCTCTCCATTCAAGAATGCATATTTTACATCCATTTGATAGAATTTGAAATCCTTAAAAGCTGCAGAAGCTAAGAATATCCATATCGCTTCCATCCGGGCAATAGGGGCATATGTCTCTTAAAAATCAATACCTTCAATCTGAGTGTAACCTTTGCAGAACAATCTTGCCTTGTTTCTCATTACCTTTTCATTTTTATCTAGCTTGTTCTGGAATACCTACTTTGTTCCAATTACATTTTTGTTTGCCGATCTAGGCACAAGTTCCCAAGTCTATTTTTTCTCTATGTGATCAAGCTCTTATTTCATTGCCTTCACCCAATTATGATCATTGCATGCTTCTTCCACAGTCTTTGGCTCAATTTTTGAGAGTAAACATAGCAATACTTGTTCTTGAGTTGCTTTACTTCTTGTGATGATTCCTTTATTCTTATAGCCAATAATATGATTTTCTAAATGGTTTCTCTGTACATACCTTGGAGTTTTGGTTGTAGTTGTCAGAGCCTCCTTTGTCTCTTCTTCTTCTTACCTAGTGTGATTAACCACACCACCTAGGTGCATCACAACTAAATAATTATTTAATTACAATATTATAATATAAAATTTTATGTAATGGTGTACAACATCATATCCTAATAGTTTTTACCTTATAAGGTTTTCCCCATGTATATCTTGTGTAATGTGTAAAATCTATGCTTTTATAGTTCCCATTTTATTTATTATTTATAATGATTAATATCCTAAGTTCCTAATTTCTATCATGGTATTAGATCCAATTATGTTGTACTAATCATTTACTATGTATAGATCCAATTTATTTACTTATTTTCTTAAATTGCATGTACCATTATGTTTGGACTAAGTTAACAACAATATTTTTAAAGATTTGTAAAAGGTGTAGATACATTTGAGAAAGCTTGGAAATAATTTTTACCTTCTTAAGATAATTATAAGGCATTATTTAAGTATTATTCATTATAACAAGGTTATATTTCATTTCATAAAGTTTCAAGTATATTTACACAATCTAGCAATGTATGATGTTTATTTTTTAGTATTATATTTTATAATATAATTAATATCAATTATTCATCATGATAGAATTTCAATATTCTTATAAGAAAATAAAAACTTTTTAAGAAACTTAAAATTTTTATGGCATAGAATGCAAGTGAGAATTTGGTCTTTCAGTAAAATTGAACCACCTTGTCCAATTTTAACTTCAATTTTAAGGATTTTTTTAGAATCAATATTTCAATATTTATCTAAATTTTAGCACCAAAATTTAAAGATAATTTTATCAAATATCATATAAAATTATGATATAACATTATTCATGTCCAAACTGCATTGGATTTTAACATCAACACACGTTTCATAAAATTCAACATATTATGATTAATTATACATCAAAAGATTCAAAATACCAATAAATAATCACGTATCTTACTATCTGATTCAGTCATCAAAGACTTTCAAAATTGTTATCTATTTAATAGATCAAAATCTCTAAAAAAAATTTAAAGGTCATGTATCTTAGAAGGATCAAGCTATTAAATTTTAAATGTATTTAATTTCACTAGAATATTACACATTTAGTGTAAAGTTCATGATCCCATACTACATCAGTCACTATTAAAAAAAAGCAACATTGTGAGAAAAAAATTACGATATAAAGGTCTTATGCCATTCAAAAATTTGTTGGTTTTAAAGAAATTTTTAGTATTGAGCACCTGTCATAGGGATACACTAGCATACATTCTAAACTCTTTTTTGAGAACATCAGGATTTAGGGCCCACCACACATGCAAGGAAGGAGAAACAAACATGCCCTATGATCAAACACTTGACAAGAATCAACCAATATTATACTATAGTAATTTTCATAAATGAAACAAGAAAGAATGACCTCTTCAAATCCTTGTACAAACCTTCTAATATCCATGGTCGTCCAATTGTTGCATATATAGACTAAATTAGTATGAATATAATTTTACTATAAGCTTGAAGAAAATAAAAGTGACCATTATTGATGAGGTAAAAGCACCAATCTTTTTCATTTTAGCAATGAGGTTTACTCTTGCAAATAGTGTCATGCATATCATAAACTATTCACATTTAAGTAAGATATTCAAATTACCATAACCTTATAACTCATTTCCAAGGTAGTTACATAGGCTCTATTGATGCTAGTGTATCCCACTATGAATATCCATGGTGCCTAGTTTTCAATAGCTTTGTGATGCACAACTATTTTCAACAAACAAACTAATATTAAGTCTTCTCTTTAATAAACCTCACCTTATTCATGATCATCTTTCCTTATGAAATTGTGTTTCTACCTTATTGTAATACAACTACTCAAATATATCAATATTGGCTTATATTAACTTTGGGATATGCAATAAAATCTATTTACAATTATTTTGATGTCAATTATATTGTACATTATTATTTTCCTTTATGGATCTAAGTTTTCATATAGGATCCATTCTCTTTATCTTTTTGATCTATTGATATACATCAATATCTACCTTGTATCCATTGAATTTTTATCCTTTCATCATAATCATTAAACATGTTCAACTCAAAATATTATAGTTTGACTATGAAAGGAGAGGGTAGAATCCAAAGGACATGTAGCATGCAAATACCACTTAAGAAATTGTGAGAGATATTTCAAAAATTTAAAACTCAAAGTCATTTTTTATGTCTATATATTTTAAGATTCAAAATGAATTTCTAGATCTTGAAATATTTATCTTTTCAATACATGAGTGCATATTCAAGAAAAAATGAACTTATATCCTAGTATAATGCCATAATCATAATTTTAAATTATAAATTTTAATCTTATCATAAAAATATAAAAGTGAAATTCACCTTTATCAAAATAGAGTTAAATATCTTTTATAAGTGGCACTTCTTGCCTTTATAATGGGAAAGGAAACATTCTAAAGTATTCTTATTTTTCTTCTACTCAATTATAATGAAATGTTTTATGACATCAAGGAGAATTTTAACTTTGGAAACATTCTTATGAGTTATTTTCATTGTTCCCCACAATCTTTCACATGCTTATATAGCTCAAATTTGAAATATCCAATTGACTCACTTTCAATATTTTCTTTTACTATCAAACTATACCAATTATACAAAATGTAAATGTTATAGTCTTCTATCTCAAGGAAAGTATCGAATGAGCAAGAAAAATGAGAGGGGGGTGAATCAGTTGTACCAAATTAAAACTTTAAAACCCTCAACAATAATCAAATATACATGCATTCATTAAACCCTTAATCTATTATAATGTTTGAACATGAAAAGAAGATAACAAAAACTAAAACCAACCAACACCATAAACAAAAGAACACCAAATTTACGTGGAAAACCATAGAAGGGAAAAACCACAATGAGGATTAGCTCACAATATAAGTAATTGGAAAATTGCTACAAAGAGGCTCACTACTAGAATAGGACGTGTTTTCCAAAAAGGCTCATAGCCCAAGCTCACTACTAGAATAGAAAGAAGAAAGAAGATAGAGTGTTACACAGAGAACATTATCTCAATGCAACAACAGATGCACCACAATAGCTCCAACAACACTTGCAGTATTCAAGAGATCAAGATACCTCAACTCACTACATTCAACAATCTTGCATTATAGCTCGCACTATATTTCACCCTTCTACACTTAATTTCACATCACCACATTCAACTCTATTCCACACTCACTCTCGCATCAACTCACCTTGCATTTATACAATCTGCAACTTGAAAAACATCATCAATTTGACTACACTCACCTTATAAATTCAAATTCAAAATAGGTCATCACTAAGCATTCTTGCAGTGGATAGGAATGAAAAGTGGACCAAAACAAAACTTAATTGGGACCCAAATAAACTCTCACACACCAGGCTACACTTTCATTAATGCACAAAAATCTTTGAATGTAGTGTAAACTATTGGAAAGAGATACTGCTAATATCATTTGGTGTTGTCATTAATGGAAACCCTAATTGATGATTGGATACGCACATCATCATTTGATCATACTAGCAAACAGATTGAAGAGAGTCAAGGAAGAACAGAGCATTTGATAGTTTTGTGTTCATTGATCCTTATGAATATTTTATATTATTATTTTGTGTTGCGTATCTCAGGGAATGATTTTTGGTATATTATCTCTATTTCTATTGAATCTCAATGGCTTGTATTGATCTGTGTGCGAGTTAGAATATCCGGTTGAATAATTTCCTATTTATCAGTGCATGGAGGTCGACTTCATGGATATAACATGTCACAAATGTTTGGGAAGTAATTGTTCAAGTATGTTTGTGTTTGAGCATCTTTATTTGGGTCCTAGCTAAGTTTTGGCCAACCGTTGTGGATGTGCATTATACATCACTCATGATTTGAGCCGACAGTTGTAAATATTTTTGTGTTCTATTGATGCTGACATATTGCGATTAAATTCTTGGTCGCGGATATATATAAGTGATTGATCATATCATTTTGATATACAAAGAAGGTGTGTCGATGCAAATTATGAATATCAGAAGAGAAGAAAAGCGATTATGCACAGTTTCACTTGTGCATTAAGGATTTTGTGATGTGATTTTGAGCAGAGCAGAGAAGAAGTGCAGAATCAGTCAGAAGGATAGAAGATTGATTGTTGAGCCTAATCAAAATTGTAATCAAGCATATATAGATGCTATTACTTCAGTTCAATCCTTCAGATGGTCTTAATCTGAATATTTTGAGGCAGTGAGCCTTCCTATTTTTAGTAGTGAGATCTACGTAGTGTGCCTGAATGCAAGTGCATTCCCCATATTGTAAAATTCATTTTGAGTATACTCATCATATTGTGGATTGGCCATCCATCATGGTTTTTCCCCTAACATGGTTTCCACGTAAAAACTCTTATTATGGTGTTGTGATTTTTTTCTTCATGTTCATGCATTTTGGTTGAATGTTACAAGTGCTTTGAAGATAAATATTAATTAAGTTAATTTTTGTACAGCACTGATTCACCCCCCCTCTCAGTGTAGCTTGTTTCCAACATAAACAAAAGGTCGATCATTACCTATGCAAACACAATTAAACTTTGAATTACACTCTTCTTCAAATCCAAAGATGACTTGTGAACCACACACCATGCTTCATCACTATCTAGAATATTCCTCTATCAACCTAAAATCGATCAAAATCCTTCACAATAGTTCGTACCTTTAGAATGTACATAGCTTGTACACTTAGACTATACTGCCAGACACTGTAACACTAAAATCCAACTTCTGGAGTAACAAACCATGAATACTCTTGATGCATGCAAGCGATCACCATCATCAATGTATCTTTAGAATTGTGAGACTTGAATAACAACTGCGGAGAAATGCAGAACAACAAAATTTCTCCCAAACACCTTCTATAAGCAATGTTGCAAAATGGTTCACGCACTAGTGAACATAACTTCCTTTGACCATCGATCTAGAAACCAAAAGTTTGGATATAGAAACTTTGAACACTTATATCCAACGTATCCAAACAACATAAGAAAATCTCCAACCTAGAAGAAATGTGAAGAAAAAATAGAACACTTATTTAGACCAAAATACCTCTACAACACCCTATTTCCTTATTTTATCAATTTTCTCAATATCCTTAACATCAAAACCATAAATAGAAGCTTATAAAAGAAACACCAGAGGTTAACATTAGTAACTTGATTGATGACAAAAAAATTCAACTAATCAAATCAAAAATATCTTCTCAACCACTACACAACTGTCACTAATGACAACACAAGCTTGTTGACATCAATGACAACACCTTCATACTTGCATCAAACTCCTCATTTATCATTGTTGGCAACACAAGATGTGAAAAACCATCAAAGACAACATACAACTCTAAACATTTTTATTTTTTTTCTCTTTTCTCGCCTTGCACTGCTAACCCATTACACTCTTTCCACTTTTGATACTTTCCTTTTCCATATTTCACATTCTCCTTTTGTATAAACAAAAATTTTCACATGACTTTTCTCTCTTTCCCCCTTTGACATAGAACCAAGATACTTACAACTTATTTGAATACTCCCCCTTAGGAGTATGCACCAATCAACTCAATAGCCTCTACATAATGACAACATATATTTCATACTGCAACAATGTCACTACCTACTCCCCCTAAGAGGTAGTCGCCAACATTAGTCTAGACAAAAAATGAATCCATAGATCCACTAGACTAATGCATTTCTATATGCATATAGTTCAAAGGAGGGGCAATAACCCCCAACTTCTCTCGAAGATACTCAAAATATCTTTAGAAAGAGCCTTAGTGAATATGTCAACAATATGATCCTTTATAGGTACACATTCAAGCTTCACTTCATTCTCCACAACCTTCTCTCTCAAAAATTGATACCTGATGGATATATGCTTTGTTCTTGAATGCATCATTGGATTCTTTGAAATATTGATCGCACTTGAATTGTCAAAAAAATTTAAAGTAGGCTCATCATACACCACTTTGATATCCTTTAATGTTTGTCTCATCCATAGTACTTGTGTATAGCAAGATGTTTCTGCAATATACTTGGCCTCTACAGTAGATAAAGAAATAGAATCTTGTTTCTTACTTAGCCATGATACCAATCTACATCCAAGAAATAATGTACCACCACTTGTACTTTTCCTATTGTAGATACCTAAAATTGGTCTAGGCCTGCGAGTACATAATCAAAATAATATTCTATGATCCATGGTCATGATTAAATAATGTCAATTATTTAATTACCCTTTCTAACACATATTTCCTCTATTAATTAAATACCCCTTTTTAATTAATTCATTAAGTCATTATTAATCTTTATTCAATTTGATTAATTAAATAAATTATATTTGTTTAATTATGTCGTTAACTTATTAAATCCTCTTTCATAATTAAATAATGTATTATTTAATTACCCCCTTTATCATTATTTTCAACTATAATTAAATATCTTTATTTAATTATTCATTTAACCCCCTTTTCAACTATAATTAAATATTTATTATTTAATTATTCATTTAATCCTTTTCAAAAGTCAAATTAAATAAATGATCTTTATTTATTTAATTAAATCTTCTATTTTCGAATGTTGAATTAAATGAACATTTAATTATTTGTCACTTTCTTCTATCATTCAGTTATCTAATCGTCCACTTACCTTCTGACTTGAGATCTATTTTTAGTTCTCGAGTTATCTCTGAATTTAACTGTTGATCATCTCTGCAGGAAGACTCTCCGTCACAACTAGTCGATTAGCTAGTTCTAACTCATATGCATGTATGCATCTATTAATTAAATATCTTTTATTTAATTAATTAATTTAATTATGCATTCGAATTCCTCATCTTTGAGTTCTGACTTTGTCTTTGACATTCAAAGTCTATTTATTCTATTTTCAAAGATTCTTAACTAAAGATTAAGATCTTGTTCTATTTTTAGTCTTTCTTGACTCACATTCTATCTGAGACAGAACTCACATTGCATGGCATTCATCAATCTCATCCGTCGATCTCTCTTTCAATCTGAGTCGATCGTTCAAAAACACAAAATCTATAAAATGGCCTGTCATAATCATTATTCCTCCTCTCCCGAAATCATTATACACTTTTGAGAAGAAACAATCTTTGATATTTTGCTGAGACACTCGACGAAGTTATGCTTGCATTCAAACACACAAATATCTGAGGGCAAGAATAACAAGATAGCAAAATGGAGAAGGGCGATTGAGATAAATCGAGGAAGTATTTGCATATTCGGTGAGATCATTTTAGTTTTATTAGTTTAGATTAATCATGCTTACTTATCATTCTTTGTTGTTTTATTTAGATTAGAATTGATGTTTAATCTTGTGCAGCTTTAGCATCCACAAATTCTGAAAAATCTAAGTTACATTTGGTGAACCCAACGTGAATCCACTTCAAAATCCGCACATCTTTTTTTTTTTTTTTCCGTTTTCTATTTTTCATTTTTGGCAAGTTTTCCGTCTAGTGAACCACATCTGTCAAAAACAGCGACGCAACTGTCATTATGAACCGCATTTGTCATGCCATAAACCGCATCCGCCTGTCAATCACTGCATACAACTGTCAATCGCTGCATCCACCTGTCAACAAGTTGCCGAACCGCATCAGACACTCCATTAACCGCATCCGCCTGTCACCAGCTGAACCGCATCTATGGCTCCAAAATCCGCATCTGGCTGGTAAAAGTTTTTCATATTTTTTATCGATTTTCGTGCATCCATATTTTTAGTTTTTGCTTTTTAGGTGATTTGGATTTTCCTAATGTTTGTTACAGTTGTGTCAAGATGGAATAACAAGTGTTTGCAGGACAAAGCATAGAAGACAATACAAAATCCAAAGACAAACAATGAATTACTGACAAATTTACATGCAGGACCTAATACTTTTGTCTTTTTACCAAGCTTTTCGTTTGATAGATAGATAATCGTCATGTGGAATAAAATGAACTTCTGTTTGGTAGTGTAAATAATCTCGTTTGGGCTTAATAATTTACCAATGTTTTTCGTGTCTGCATTGTTAGTTTAGAACCCCATGATTCAGTACACCGAAGTATCCTCTCCCCTTGCGCAGTCATGTGATCCTGGGTGTAAGAGAAACGGTTGCTAACTCTAGAACTTGGGCCTGTCTTGGTGGGAAAAAGTACTCACCCCAAGATGACTCAGACTGGTAGCACGCTAAAGCCAAGCAACTTCCAGCCGGTATATAAAAGTGGATTCTTAGGGAAAGCCCAAGAATCACGTGCACTATTCTGATGAGATGGACAGAAATGGACTCTCGCCGACGTTGGATAGTGTCCCATGAACGGAATGCCCTTATTAAACACCTTGTTGTAGAGTTACCAAAATCCTATCTATTTGTTGGCGTAGTAGGTGTATAACCTGTGAAGCCATCTTACAAATTTATGGTTCTTGTGTTGAGGTGACATGTATGCCATGGGAGTTTCATGGGTACAGTAGCTTGGCTGCCCCACATAAGTGAGTGCCGTGGAGGGGAGCCAATGGGGTCAAACTACTAGTCATCCACCGTGAATGTGCGTAGCTGGAGAAATCCAAGTAAGAATTCAACAAATATTGTCCTAAAAGCTTAGGTTGTACATGTTTTCGAGTCTTAACAGTCCTTACATCACAAAAATGGAAGATACATTGATTGTTGTGTTTGCTCTTTGCTGTATTCGTCAAAATCTTGATCAAACAAACAAAGTCAGTCAAACAACTTTCGGGAAAGGTTCATTTTTTAGAAACTAGAGTCGCATTTGTCAGTTTAATCACCGCATGTGTCATAGTGAGTCACATTTGATAGGGGAAACGCCACATCTGGCTGTCAAAATAGTCATTTTACATAGTCTGCATAAAACGAGTCGCAACTGTTACATTCTGAGTCACATGTGTGCATGCAAACCACATCTGCCAGTTCAAAAACTACCTGTGTCTTGTTAAGTCGCATCTATCAGTTGAAAAAATCGCATCTGTTAGAAAAACCACATCTGTCAGAGGAAAAACCGCAACTGTTAGGTGAACCACAATTGCCTGTCAACAGAAAAATTTCAAAAAAAAAAAACCACGAGCTGAGTCTGCAATATCTTTGTCACTATTTGCTTTAGGTTTTTAGGATCAAACTTGGATTAGAAACTAGTTAAATTTGCTCAAACACCTTGCATCATTAGGCGTCATATACGTCTTAGTTTACCATCATTAGAAGTCATATACGTCTTAGCTACCGTTATTAGGTGTCATATACGTCTTGGTCACAGTAAAACGTCTTAGTCCTAATCATCCTCAATTTGCATGCATATAGATACTTCCTAGGAAACTGCATATCACATAATAGATAACTTTCCTTGTCTTTGGAAAATTCATATTGTCATACTGTCCTTGTCATACGTTTAGGTTTCATCATCGGATTTTAAACTTTTGCATGCATTTATTCCATTAGGTGGTAGGTTATACCCGTCTTAGACTCATTTGTCGCCATTTAGTCAACTTAGAATTTTTGCATATTGTCCATCCAGTCAT
The DNA here is from genome assembly GCA_007115665.2 of Sequoiadendron giganteum. Classification (NCBI taxonomy): domain Eukaryota; kingdom Viridiplantae; phylum Streptophyta; class Pinopsida; order Cupressales; family Cupressaceae; genus Sequoiadendron; species Sequoiadendron giganteum. Next base: position 121,166,570 of record CM021110.1, on the reverse strand, counting down.
ACGTCACCTTAGATTTTTAGCAGCATCCTTATTGTCAAAAAAATCCAAAAACATAGACATAGGTCATATCAGTTTTAGACATAGTCTGCATTACCCATTTTGAGAAAACTTTTTCATGGTTGAAACAAGGTCCAAAAAGAAACACAAAGCAATGACAGACCCCAACGAATTCATCAATCCATTCGGAAACCAATCATCAGGAAGCAAACGTCCACACAAGCCTTTACTTGAAAAACATGTCACTAGGGACACACATGGGCAGATTTACATAGAAGATGTAGATGCAGCAGTTCAAGATCCTGAGTTTGCAACCTTCATGGATGAGTGTTTCCTAAATGATCCACAATGCTACTTAGCAAAATTGCTAGTAGAAGGTGCCACTCTACCTCCAGGATTTGATGTCCATTCTTTGACAACTAAGTCAACTCAACCAATGCAAACTACGACATCTACTATTTCTATTCCTCAAATAACCGCAGCAATACCAACAGGTATACCAACACAAACATTATCAATTGTAAACCCAACTCCTTTTAATATAACACAAGGTTTACAATTCACTGCGGGAGCAACTTCCTCCAAGCCCTTTGGCACCAACATGACTAGTAAGAGAACCAAGGTTGACGGAAATATACCTATACCAAGTCAGACAATTTAGATAGGAAGCATTCCTATACTGAATCAAACAATTCAGACAGGGAATATCCCTATCCCGAATCAGAATATTTTGATAGGATATATCCCCTCGCCCAATCATAACTCATCACAGAACATGGCGTATTAGAACATCTACATTGATCCAAACAACATGAACACCATGTCCTTGACACAAGTCGACATCCTTCAAAACCAAATGCAGACTCTACAACAAAAGATGGACGACATGTCTATGTCAGGCAAACGAACTATATCAGCACAAGACCTATGTCCATGCCCATTTGACAAAGCACTCTATATGACACCTTTCCCCCATGGATACATTATACCAAATTTTCCTAAGTATAATGGGAGAAAGAATCCTATAGAACATATTAGAGAATCTTCAACAGCATGCATGGATATATCGTATGACCCCACTTACTTGATGCACCTATTTCCATGAACCCTTATAGGGATAGCATTGGAATGGTTTTCCAAATTGCCATACGGTATACGATCCTGGGTGGAATTGGCTGAAAATTTTGTTGAACATTTTGCCTTTAACATAGACAATGAAGTAACCATAGCAACCTTGTGGCACACGACACAAGAAGATGGTGAGACATTTATCACTTTCTTCCAGAAATGGAGGAGTCTAGCTAGCCGTTGTCTTGTCGAAATACCTAAAAAATAAAAGGTCACTATCTTCCTCGAAAACATCAACCCGAAACTGAGAGGTGACTTATAGGTACACTGTTGCACTTCATTCATTGACTTGGTACAAAAGGGGATCATCCTTGAAAAAGGCCTTATTGACAAATGTGAAATCAAAGTACCAGGCAAGAGCCCGATTGTCCAACAACAAAATGTGTCGAATGATAGAAACAAGTTTTGGTCTAGGAACAAGAATGTCACAAATGACGACATAGTTGATGCTAAGCACATACATACTGGACCGGTTATCACACTTAGAGGATACAATCAACAAGCGGACATGACGAACAGTCCTGATCAAATGGCTAACTATGTCCAGAACTCACAACAAAGGAGATTTCCAACGCGAGAATTTACACCTTTAGGGCAACCAATTGAGGTAGTCTTCAAAGAATTGGTCAAACATAATCTTATCAAACCATTGGAACCAAGAGAGTGTGATCCTGGACAATTCAAACCTTCATGGTGGGTCGATGACACTTTTTGTGACTATCATCGAATGAAAGGGCACAACCTCCAACAATGTTGCCAATTAAAGAACATCATACAAGACTTTGTTGAAAACGGAACTATAGAGGTTGGTGGGCAGAAAAACACTAAGAACAGTGATCATAAAGTCTTCACGGACCCCTTACATGACCACACAAAAGGAAAAGCCTCCAAGTCGGGACCCCAGAATAATCCATCGGCCAACTACAACAATACCAAGTATGACTATGGTAAAGGAAAGATCATAAACCACCTTTGAGCCGCAAACGAGAATGTCAATACTTTCTCCATCAAGAAGCATCCAAAATGTAATATAACCACATGCAGAACTAAGATTACTATTCCTGGTCCTTCTTCTGAGCCATCTACGCAAAGTTCCAAGTTCAAGTACAACCTTCTCGATCAATTGAGTAAAACCCCCGCATAAATATCTATATTGGAATTGTTGAACTTATCACCTCAGCATCGGTCCATTCTTGACAAAGCTCTACAGAATACAACTGTTCCTACAGATTTAGATGTCAATCGTTTTGAAGAGATGGTGGGGATATTTGACCAACTCGCATCATGCTACATTTTCACAACAAGACTACTCAACTGAAAAGTCAGATCACAATAACCCCTTACATCTTGAAGTCTTAGTCCATCAAAACAAAGTTCGACGAGTCTTGGTAGACGGAGGAGTAGGTTTGAACCTCTGTACCCTTAAACTAGTTAAGGCATTAGGATTCTCAGAAGATTGTGTAGATACCTCTAAGAGTATAGTCATCAAGGCTTACGATGATGAGGAAAGATCGTCCAAAGGAGTTGTCACACTCCCTATTCGAATTGACCCAACAATCATGAACACCAGCTTCCAAGTCTTGGATCTCACCCTTCCATACAACTTGTTGTTAGGTAGACCTTGGATACACGCAATGAAAGCGGTACCTTCAACATACCACCAGTGTCTCAAATTCCCCTATAATGGCACAGAGATCACCATTGATGGTGATCCAGATCCTTTCCAGTATTGTACAAACCTAAGGGATCTTCCACACCGACAAGTGCCTGTTAATCAATAGGCTTCATCATCCACTCTATCCCAATACATTGACCCATCATGTCTCACTAAGTCCATTTCATTCAAACCACCATCTTCCACTCCAAAACTTGAGATCCAAGACAAGGGCTATGGTGAGTATAATATAAAGGCATCATACTGTGTTACTGAACTGATTCCACCTAAGGCATATGGCCTACCCATGGTGGATAGAAGATAGTCTATGGTCACATTTCATGTTCCCCCTACAATGACATTGACAAAATGGGGAGAGTTAAGTGAAGAGATTGTGGATCGAGCTGATTCTTGGTTGTATCATGAGGAACATGAATACCCCTCCCCGTCTATTCAAATAGCCAAGGACCAATATGGAAAAGGATTTAAGATAATGCAAAATGAAGGCTATGATGGGCATAGTGGGTTAGGACTAAATCAAAATGGAAGGATAGAACCAATTACTATTTACCCACGACCAAAGTATCTAGGGCTAGGGTGTGAATCGCTTAGAATTGGGTTTCTTGGTACCTCGTCAACGTTTCAAGAGGAAGTGAATGATTACCCAGACATCGAGACATCTCATGAACCACTTCCTCTAGTTTGTGACCTACCTCGAGTTTATGAAAAACCTCCAGTCTATGATGAATCCCCTTACTCAAGCGATGGTGAATGGGAGTCTCTCTCATCTACTAGTACCATGAACATAGACGCATTATTTGGAGAGTTGGACCTCAATGTGAAACCTGTATCAAAACAGTCTAGTCCTTGTCCTAAGAAACACTTGTCTAAAGAAGAATGGCAAAAGAACTATTATTGGGAAACCCTTGATCGTGCATCTTGGGCACCTGACAAGCCATCTTCTGATGAATCTGCCCTCACCATTGTCCCACAATAGAATATACCTATCCCTAGGAAGAAAAACAAGAAGGAGTTAGTCCAAAACTTCTGCGACCATGTCAACCAGTCTATATTCACCTTGTCAGTAGTTACTCTTATAAACTCCGATGATGACATGCCCCTTGTATATCCCGAACTCATCGACTGGGATCAACAAGGTACACCTATCATAGATACATTCAAGAATGATGAAGCAATTGCTGAGTTCATGGGACTTAGAGAAGGTATACCTAGAGGGGATCATAAGGCAGGTTTTACCAAAGACTTGGACGATAAAGCATATTTCGGGGAGTCTATTTACACCTCTAGTCGCAAAAATGAAAATGAAAATGATGAGTCCCTAGGTGAAAACCGAAAGGCGCCTTTGGACCAAGAAAAAGACAAAATAAAGGACATATCCGAGGGTGAAAACCTCTCTAAGGCACTCAAGGATAGACGTTTAAATATTCTCCCTGTTGCACAAGAAAATTCACCCATGTTAGTAGAAGAGGCTGTCGCAGTCAACATAGGAACAGAAGAGAATCCTCAGATAGTATATTTTGCAGCTTCTTTATCAAAGACAGAACAACATGAGTTCAAAGACTTCTTCAAAAAAAGACAAGTAAATTTTGCATGGTCATATGCTGACATGCCTGGGCTGGATCCAGACCTGATATTGCATCATTTACCACTCCAGCCGGGTATCAAACCAGTCAAATAGAAACTAAGGAAGATGCATCCACAAATTGCTCTATAGGTCAAGGTAGAACTTAAGAAACTATTGGACGTGGGATTCATAAGGACAATAGACTATGTGGATTGGATATCAAATCTGGTACCAGTGACTAAGCCAACTGGGGGCATTCGAATTTGCACTGACTTTAGAGACATCAATAAGGCATGTCCTAAAGATGACTTCCTGTTGCCAAATATCGACATGATAGTAGACCTTACTGCAGGATATGAGATGCTATCCCTTATGGATGGTTTCTCTGGATATAACCAGATAAAGATAGCACCTGAAGATCAACATAAGATAGCTTTCACGTGTCCATGGGGCACATATTGTTGGAATGTTATGTCGTTTGGCCTTAAGAATGCAGGAGCCACTTACCAACAAGCAATGACTACGATTTTTCATGACTTTGTACATACATTCATGGAAGATTATGTTGACGATGTAATAGCCAAGTCAGAAACAAGGGAAGATCATTTGAAAGTGTTAGACAAGATATTCCAGAGGTTAGAAAACTACAATGTCAGGCTCAATCCAAAGAAGTGTGTCTTTGGAGTGAAATCAAGGAAGCTATTAGGGTATATCATCTCTCGCAGAGGCATTGGAGTAGATCCAAAAAAGGTAAGAGCAATCATAGAAATGCCTCCTCCAACCAGCATTGGTCAACTCAGAACACTACAAGGGAGATTACAGTCCATTAGGCATTTCATAGTACAATTGATAGATAAAATACATCCATTTCAGCGTTTACTCAAAAAAGGAGTGCCATTTGTGTGGACACCTAAATTTCAAGAGGCCTTCGAGCGAATCAAGGACTATTTTCTTACTCCACCAGTCCTAATGCCACCTACAGAGGGGAAACCATTGATACTTTACATCCCAGCAACTTAGTCGGCATTAGGGCCTCTTCTCGCACAACACGATGACCAAGGTCATGAGAGAGCAGTTTATTATATCTATCGAACCTTAGTGGGCTATGAATTGAATTACAGCAACATAGAACGTGCCTGTCTTGTGGTAGTCTTTGCTACCAAAAAACTTAGGAACTATATGCTTAATCGACAAACCATGTTGATTGCAAAAATTGATGCACTTAAATACCTCCTAAGTAAGGTAGCTTTAACAAGTCGATTGGCTAAATGGGTTATGATACTTAGCGAGTATGATATTTAGTATGTCAAAAGGAAGGCAATAAAAGGATAGGTCATTGCAGATCAACTAGCAGATGCACCTATAAAGGCAGATCATCCATTAGTAGCAGATTTTCCAAATGAATTTCTCTTCAACCTTGAGGTTAAAACTAAGTGGAAACTATACTTTGATGGATCACATACAAATCGTGGTTCAGGGGCTGGTATCTTATTTGTCACACCTCAAGGTGATACCATTCCTAAATCATTTAGGATTGCATTCCCTTGTACCAATAATATAGTAGAATATGAAGCCTTAGTGACAGGTTTAAAAATGGCAGCTCAATGGAACATTAAGAGCCTACATGTCTTTGGCAACTCTCAACTAGTAATCTGACAGGTGAATGATGATTACGAGACTAAGGATGAGAAGCTTGCACCTTACAAGAGGATGGCTGACAGTTTCAAACAGTATTTCAATGACATAACTTTTCAACAAATACCACGTATCCAAAATAGAGCTATAGATGCAATGGCAACCATGGGTTCTTTGTTGGATATCCCAAATAATGTGCCTAAGTTCGAGTTCCTGGTTGAACAGATTTTGATCCCCACTTATGATGTCCCTGATACTACAATAGTGTGTACCATTGTTGGTCCTATGTCTCCTTGGTATAAAGACATATTCGATTACCTCACTGACCAAACCCTACCTCAAGATTTGTCCAATAACCGACGTCGTACTTTTATCCAAAAGTCAGCCAAGTACACCATCATCGAAGAAACCCTGTATAGACGTACCTTAGATAACACCCTAATGAGATGTCTCGATGCTGAGGAAGCAAAACCAACTTTGCGAGCGGTACATGAGGGTATATGCGGATCTCATTCGAGTGGTCCCACTCTAGCCCACAAGATTATGAGACTAGGTTACTATTGGCCTACGATGGAGAAAGACTCATACATCTTTGTAAAGAAATGTAGACAATGTCAAATACATGGAGACTTGATAAGAGCACCAGTGCATGAGCTTCATCCAATTACTTCACCATGGCCCTTCGCCCAATGGGGACTCGACCTCATAAGTAAGATACACCCTCCATCATCAAATGGCCATAAATTCATCATCACCGCTACCGAATACTTCACGAAATGGATCGAAGCCATCCCCATGACATACATAACCAACACACAAATATCTAAGTTTATCCTAAACTATATCATTTATCGGTATGGTGTGCCTCAATCCATAATCACAGACAATGGCCGCCCATTCAAGAACCAAGAAGTACGACATTTATGTGAAGAATTCCACATCAAACACCATTTCTCCACCCCATATTACCCACAAGGTAATGGCCAAGCTGAGGCATCTAATAAGACTATTGTTAGAATCCTTAAGAAGACTGTCAATGATGCTGGTCATGACTGGCACCTACAGCTTAATCCTACCTTATGGGCTTATCGCACAAGCATCTATACTCCCACCGACGCCACTCCATATTCCCTCGTGTTCGGGTCCGAAGCTATCTTACCTATTGAGGTCGAAATACCTTTTCTACGGGTATCCTTGAAGGGTCATATCGACGATGAAGAATACCGTGTCTCTAGGTTACAAGAGCGAGAATTACTGGATGAATGAAGATAGAAAACATTAGATCGTTTACAAGCATATCAGAATCGTCTTCATCGTAGTTACAATAGAAAGGTTCTCAATAGACACTTTGACATTGGTGACCTGGTATTAATGGAGAATCCTAAGAACCAAGTTGAATGCTAGAAACCAGGAAAGTTTGAACCTAACTGGTTGGGGTCGTACATTGTCACAGAAGCCTTTGGGTCAGGAGCGTACCAACTCTCTACCCCTGAAGGAGAACCACTTTTGTCCCCTATCAACAGTCTACATCTAAAGAGGTTCTACGCTTAAGTCTCTGAGAATCCGTGTCTTAATTTGGAAAAAAATAAAAAATGAAAAAATAAAAATGGTTACCTTGATGAAAACCTAGGAAACAGGCATTTTTGTAACACCAAAAAAATTGAGAAAATCAAAAAAGTAAAGAGAAATAAATCCATCCACTAGTGAAAACCACTTCAGTGGTGCTATGGATAAGTACCATGGTGAAAACCTAGAAAATAGGTGCCATGTGTAGTCAAGCTCGCTCTCCCATCTACCATCATTCTAATCAGACTTTTTCACCATCACTCATAATAAATGGTTGTCATATCCATCATTTGGAACGATTGACATCTAAACGTCCATTCCATCACATGATCCGTTATATCTTCCAAATCCTATTCCCGACTAGGGGCAAATCCTTTTTTTGTGCCCTAACACTTTGTACATAACGTCATGCCATCGAAAATGTCCTGAAAAATCCCAAAAACATTAGAAAACATCAAAAATCCAAAAAAAAATTAGAAAAATGTTAGAAAATCCCAAAAAAAAATAGAGTCAAGTCAATCATGTCTAGTCCATCATGTCACGTCGGTCATGTCTAGTCAATCATATCAAGTCGGTCATGTTAAGTCAGTTGTAGATATAGTCGAACTACGTTGCTTCTGTGACTGGGACGTAGGCAAGGCCATCTATCGATGTGCCCCCGAGGCATTAGGTCTGTCCGTCTAGGTTTGTCATGTATCACACACATTAAATCATGACTCTTTGTATATTCAAAGTCATTGGTCATGTCAAACTACGAGGTCTCTGCATGTACAATGTAGGCAAGGCTAATCAATTGATGAGCTCCCGAGACCACACTAGGTCAATCCAATAGGGTTCATTCACAATCACTATCACACAAGTTGCATATCATAGTTTAAGGTATCATCTCATGTCATACACTGTCTACACGCACACACTTTTATCAGTCAATGAATCCAAACGAGTCATGCAACAACAAGGAAAAACATCTCAACAAGTCATCAAGTCAATATCAAACACATTGTCAAAGCGATCAACCCATGTCTTAGCAAGATATGTCTTTCTTGTCAACAGACGTCATCACATTGTCATAGTCTCATGTGGCTTGTCACTTCAACGTCATCAGAATCCAACATCTTATACGACACGTGTCTTACTAAAACCAGGCTTTGTCATGCCTTCTACAAAAGTCACCAAGTCAAAACCAGATCAACGTCTTATACGGTATGTGTCATTCTCTCACATTACGCTATGTCAAACATCAACATCAAAAAATCCCACAAGATCAAGTTTTGGCGAATACATTTATTTGGCTTTATGACTTTATATCTTATTTTGTCTTATCTTTTTATCGATTTGTGCAAGATCCTGTTGCTAGCTTTATCAAGGATGTCCCTTGAGGGATTTAGAGAAGCAACGACGTCTCAGGATTCTTTTTCTTTGGCTGCTATCTGTCAACTGTCTTTTTAACATTGGTTTTTGAGTCATGTTACTAGTTTCCTCAAGGATGTCCTATCAAGGATTTAGTGGAGCAATGATGTCTCATGACCCATCTTTTATTTGTCTGTTGTCTGTGGTTTGTCTTGACCAAATGACTGGGGCATCATGTCCTTAGTCTAAGTTAAGACACTCCTTGTCTACGACTGTCTATTTCTCACAGGTAGATAACTTTGTACACTATGGTTTATCTCATATCATAGTGTGTACTATCCATCTGTGTCATGTCCCGCCCAATGATGATAACAAAACAAGTATAGCGTATTTGGCAATATATCGAAGGTTATATCTTTTTCTCAATCGATCAACCATCATTATCTCATTACATTACATTTCACATCATGACCTTAATTCTTTCTTACTAACATTCTGAAGTCATTTTCATCCTAACATTTCTCTTCTTTGACATTAAGATAAAGTCCTGTGACACAATAAAAATAAAAATAAACACATTAGGTCATTTGCATCTACATCCATTCAATAAACATTTCATATAGTACCTTTCATTTTCATTGTATTTCACATCATGGCATAATAGGCATTGCATCATTATAACATACATCATGTAAACATTGCATGTCCATATTACCATCACATATAAGCATCATGTAGAACATTGCATTCATTATCATACGTAAAATAAGACATTCATAACATCATCATTCAATGCATAACTCGTAAACATATAGCAATATTCATTCATAACACATGTACATACATCATTTGGGAAACATAATCATGTAGAAATAAAGCATCATACATAACATAGAATTGCATATCATGTAAAAGCTGCCAAAATCATATATATATCACTCAAAAAGTGTGTCATAGTACAATGTCTGAATGTATCAATAAATAAAACATGAGCTCGCAGGCTCTCTGATCAAAATACAAATGTCTACAAGTATTTGAAGTCCCTATCATTGTGTCCCGCTACCCCTGCTGTCACGAGATGATGGTGGTGGGAATACAGTCGAAGGTGGCCTCTGTGAGGTGGAAGGCCTATCATATGGACCCGGCCTCGATGGTCCTATCACCCCCTCAGTGCTCTATGTCCTCTGACTCCGAGTATGACCTCTGCTCTGACTGCTTACCCATGAAAATGTAGGAGCCTGTCTCTCTACTAGCACTGTGGCCTCATACAAATCCCTGTAATAAGTGGCTCTCTCCATCGATTTGACTAACTCTTGTACCATGCCATCAGATGAAGACCCACTACAAAGGTGTCTAACCTCTATGAACTACTACTCTATCTCCTGCCTCCGTGCTATAGCCTGGTCTCTCTCCATGAAAGCATTGTCCCTCTCTGTCCATGCACTGTCCCTCTCTGCATAGGCACTATCCCTCTCTGAGTAGGCACTGTCTCTCTCTAGTCTCATCGCCTCAAACTCTACCTTCATAAGTCTAAGTCTCTCCTCCATAGCCTTCCTGTCACTGTCTCTAGGAGCATCCTCATCCTGTCTCCCCTCCACTATCCGATCTCTGAGCTCTCTCTCCTGCTCCTCCATAGGTGCCTTCTCCTCAACATCCTCCTCAACATCATCCTCTACATCATCCTCTCCATATCTTGCTAACACACCCAAAGGATCTAAGGACATGTCTACATCATAATCCTCTGTGACATCCTCTACTCCCACATCTACATTTGCATGCTCCTCAACCACTACCTTCATTGCAACATTCTCACCCCTAGCTGGAACATCCACTCTCCCTCCGATATCTATCATCGGTACATCAACCGCTACTTCTGCTTGAATCGGTACATCTCCACCTACCTGACCCCCTCTCCGTCCTCTACATCCTCATTTCCCACCTCTACCACCATCTCTACCACCAACTCTACCCACTTTGGCACCTCCACCTCTTCGTCATCCTCTCGACTGGTGCTGGTAAATCTGGATCGGTATAGGGAATCGGTCGATGCACTGCCCACCATGCATCGTATGTAGCCGTAGTCCTTGGATCTGCTAATCCATCTCTCCACCCCCACTGTATTGGCTGCAATGCCTGTATGTCTGCCTAAGCTGTGGTAACTGGTATCATGGGTCCCCACCATGGAACCTCTCTAGACGAACAAGCAAACTTTTCTCTACTCAGAGGCACATTCTGAACCTTTCCAAACTGTCTCAGAACTCTGTCTGGCAAGTGTCGCTCAATGATGAGAACACTAGAAACAGTCCTCCTAATAAGGTACTATGTCTGTCTATAGAATGACAAATGTATATCATCATCTGCCCATGCCTCACAATCCATATAAACTGGTCAAGTGTATCCAATGCATGTCTCCAGTATCCTGTGTCTCCAACATGTGTCTATGTGATCTGCCCTATATATTGAAACACATATGGGTGTGTCTCCTCTCTCTCTACTATCACTGGAGGACGAAATACGGTTATCCTCTCAAAACCCCATATCATCAGCAATGTCGTCCCACAACTCAATGACTGTGCATCTCTATAAGCAATGTCCTGTAAATGAAAATACAACATCCTGAGTAGACATGGACCCCATGCATATCTCATCTCACTCTCCAACATACCAACCAACATAGCTCCCCATCCCACTGGAAAGCCATGATCCCGTTTGTCCGGAAGCACAATACCCCCAATCAATGTACATAGGATACAATCAATCCTGTCATATCTGTCTGCTAACACTGGCCATCTAATCTCATAGTGCTCAATGTCGAGCCTACTGATGTCATCAACCTGATAAAATCGTGCCAACTCAGTCAATCCTTACTGAGTATCATATGTAACCCGCTCTCCTCTGATGGGTAGCCTCAAAATCCTGTACACATCCTCTAATGTGACATTGGCCTCCCCAGTTGGCAAATGAAATGACGATGTCTCAGAATGCCATCGCTCACAAAGTGTCGTCAACATCCCCCTGTTCACCCGAATGGCAGGCATCTACAAACAGTGACATAGACCTAGAACCCATAGCAATCGAACCTCTGTAGAGCTCAAACTATCTCTCAAGGGAAATGTATCTAGTCGTGACTCCCGTGTGTAGATAGGATCTATCACCACCTGCAAGTTACCCATGATGTCAATATTTTTTCAAATTTTTCTTCAAAAATTTTTTCGAAAAATTTTGCCAGTCAAATGTGGCTCACTTTAACAGATGCGGTGCAATTTTGTAAATGTGTTGCATAGAGCCTCACATGCGTTGCACAATGCATATGCGTCACATTTCCTCACTACCCCTTTCTGACTACTGCACATGCGGTGCACGTTGCACTTGCGGTTCAAATTGCACTTTCTACTATCCAACTACATATGCGTTTCACTCAACACATATGTGGTTCACTTATACAATTGCGTCTATCCCTAATGCATTTGCGTTGCACAACCACACATGCGGTGCATGATGCTCCACATGCGGTCATTCCCTAATCAGCCAAAACTAGCCTGGCGAGTTTTTGCAGATGCGTTGTTTTGTAGTCAGATGTGGCGAATATGACGGCATATGCATTCGTTTACGATGCATCACATTTGCTTATTCATTTTCTAAGCCTAGAAAAACATGCCAAAAATACATTAAAAGATCTAGTTTTCGAGTACATACCGGTGGTCCTGCGTCGGTTGGCCTCTTGAAGGTCCGGATCCGATATCCTCGATGTCTAGTGTATGGAATAGGCGCCATTTCCTCTGTCAGTCAAAGCAAAATCTCTAGTTTTTCTATCTCCTTCGGGTGCAAATGACTTCATTTTAGCCCTAATTCCTATTTATAAGTGGATAAAAGTGGCATTTTCTCAGCCCTAATCTATTGGCCACATAATCTTTCAACTTCTAACGACCCGTATATGTCCGTATTAACTCCAAATTCAATTTCGTCGACTCCATAGCATTTCTAACTATCATCTTGACTTATTAGGAATATTTCCTGATTTTTTTGAAACGTTTCAAAAAATGTCAATTTTCCCGAGGGGGCATACCCTAACCTGTTTCGTGTTGGGGCACGACTGGGGCATATTTTCTTTGACACAACGTCCTACCAACATTGTATCAAAGAGGGGAAAACTGTAGATACCTAAAATTGGTCTAGGCCTGCGAGTACATAATCGAAATAATATTCTATGATCCATGGTCATGATTAAATAATGTCAATTATTTAATTACCCTTTCTAACACATATTTCCTCTATTAATTAAATACCCCTTTTTAATTAATTCATTAAGTCATTATTAATCTTTATTCAATTTGATTAATTAAATAAATTATATTTGTTTAATTATGTCGCTAACTTATTAAATCCTCTTTCATAAATAAATAATGTATTATTTAATTACCCCCTTTATCATTATTTTCAACTATAATTAAATATCTTTATTTATTTATTCATTTAACCCCCTTTTCAACTATAATTAAATATTTATTATTTAATTATTCATTTAATCCTTTTCAAAAGTCAAATTAAATAAATGATCTTTATTTATTTAATTAAATCTTCTATTTTCGAATGTTGAATTAAATGAACATTTAATTTATATTTACTTATTTATGTCACTTTCTTCTATCATTCAGTTATCTAATCGTCCACTTACCTTCTGACTTGATATCTATTTTTAGTTCTCGAGTTATCTCTGAATTTAACTGTTGATCATCTCTGCAGGAAGACTCTCCGTCACAACTAGTCGATTAACTAGTTCTAACTCATATGCATGTATGCATCTATTAATTAAATATATTTTATTTAAGTAATTAATTAAATTATGCATTTGAATTCCTCATCTTTGAGTTCTGACTTTGTCTTTGACATTCAAAGTCTATTTCTTCTATTTTCGAAGATTCTTAACTGAAGATTAAGATCTTGTTCTATTTTTAGTCTTTCCTGACTCACGTTCTAACTCACATTCTATCTGAGACAGAACTCACATCGCATGGCATTCATCAATCTCATCCGTCGATCTCTCTTTCAATCTGAGCCGATCGTTTGAAAACACAAAATCTATAAAATGGCCTGTCATAATCATTATTCCTCCTCTCCCCAAATCATTATACACTTTTGAGAAGAAACAATCTTCGATATTTTGCTGAGACACTCGACGAAGTTAAGCTTGCATTCAAACACACAAATATCTGAGGGCAAGAATAACAAGATAGGAAAATGGAGAGGGGCAATTGAGATAAATCGAGGAAGTATTTGCATATTCGATGAGATCATTCTAGTTTTATTAGTTTAGATTAATCATGCTTACTTATCATTCTTTTTTGTTTTATTTAGATTAGAATTGATGTTTAATCTTATGCAGCTTTAGCATCCACAAATTCTAAAAAATCTGAGTTACACCTATCATTCACTCAAGCAACCCAATTTTCATATGTGTAATCATTTAACATAAAATCAGTATCCTTAGGATACCATAAGCCATAATCTAGAGTGCCCTTCAAATATCTATATATCCTCTTCATTGATACAACATGTGTCTCTTTCAGTTCTTCTTGAAATCTAACAACAAGACAAACTGCATGCATGATATCCGGTCTAGTAGTAGTTAGATATAGCAGTCCACCAATCATAGATCTATACTTTCTCTGATCAACCTTAGTGGATTCATCATCCTTACTCAATTTACAACTAGTAACCATAGGAGTACATACCGGTTTGGAGTCTTCCATTCCAAACTTCTTCAACATCTCTTTAACATACTTTGATTGTGAAATAAATATGCCTTTCTCTATCTGATTGATTTTTAGCCCAAGGAATAAATTCATCTCCCCAAACATAGACATCTCAAACTCTTTTTGCATCTCCTCTACAAACTTCTTGCACATAGCTTCATTTCCTCCAAAGATTATGTTATCAAAATATACTACCACTATCAAAATTTGGTCTTCCTCATAAAGTAGAGATTATTGTCTATGGTACCCTTATTGAATCCTTGTATTAAATATATGTCCAACCTTGCATAAAAATCCTTGGGAGCTTGCTTCAATCCATACAATTCCTTTTTCAATCTCCAAACCATATTAGGCTTATTTGACATTTGAAATCCTTTTGGTTTTTCCATGTAAACTTCTTCATCCAATTCTCCATTCAAGAAAGCATACTTCACATCCATCTAATATACTTTAAAGTCCTTTTGTGTTGCAAAAGCCAAATTATTTTGATTGCTTCCATTCTATCCATCGAGGAAAATTTCTCCTCAAAATATATTCCTTCAAATTGTGCATAGCCTTTAAACATAGGCCTTCCCTTGTTTCTTACCACTTCTCCATTCTCATTCAGCTTGTTTTTGAATACCCACTTAGTTCCAATAATGTTTTTGTTTTCAAGTCTAGGAACCAGTCCCCAAGTCTGATTCTTCTCAATCTATATAAGTTCTTCCATTTCTTCCATCCAATGTTCATCTTAGCATGCCTCAATCATTGTCTTAGGTTCAACTTTAGAAAGTAAACACATATTTACCTCTGCTTCAACAACTCTGCTTCTTATCAACACACCTTTTCTTTTTTCACCAATGATCTATTCTTCAGAATGATTTCTCTATACATACTTATGGGTCTTATGAGTCTTTTTTGAGACTTCTTCCTCTTTATTTTGTACTTTTTCCCTGGCTTTTTCTTCTTCTCTGTAAGAAGATTCATCTAACATATCCATGTATTACCACTAAATTTCTAAAATCTTCATCAACCTTGACACTTTCACTTTCAACAATCCTTCTTAGCCTTTTTTTGTAACATCTTTAAGCTTTGCTTTTAGTAGAATATCCAAAGAAGATACCGTCATTAGACCTTGCATTAAAATTTCCTAAGTTTTCATCATCTCTTCTAATATAGCATTTGCTTCCTAACACTCTAAAGTACTTGACAATAGGAATCCTTCCATACCATAACTCATAGGGAGTCTTTGTTCTATTAGATCTTGCTTAAACTTTGTTAAGTATGTAAACAAAAGCATGAATTGCTTCTCTCTAGTGGACTTTTGATAGGTTAGCCTCTTTCACCATAGTACTTGGAACTTCTTGAATAGTCCTATTCTTCCTTTCAACCACTCCATTTTGTTGAGGAGTCCTAGGGGCATACAAGTGCCTTCTTATGCCATGATTCTCACAAAACATGTTAAATTCATTGGAGGTGAATTTGCCACCTTTGTCAGACCTCAAAAATTTGATCTTCAAATCCATCTTGTTTTCAACCATAACTTTGAATGCTTTAAATCCATCTAGAATTTTAGATTTTTCTCTAAGAAAAGTAACCATGTCATTCTAGAGTAATCATCAATCAAAAGCATAAAATACCTCTCACCTTGAATACTTCTCACTCTTTTAGGACCGCAAAGGTCTGTGTGTACTAATTCCAACAATCAGGTAGAAGATTGTTCCTTTCCCTTGAAAGTACTTCTAGTTTGTTTTCCAAATTGACAATCTCTGCAAACAACATTGATACGCTTTATTGTCCTCGACAGATCTCTCACTACTTGAACTGAATTGATTCTAACCAAGTTATCAAAATTGATGTGACACATTCTCTTGTGTCATAACTAACTATCATTAATTTGAGTCATAAAATAGTGACCATCAACACCCTTGAGCTGATAGATATTTCCATTTATCCTTTTTCTACAAACAATCATAGTTCTAGACCCTTTTCTAATCTCACATCCATCATCCTAAAACATAATATTGTATCCTTTGCTACACATTTTTCCAACACTCAAGAGGTTATGCCGTAAACCTTTAACTTAATAAACATCTTCAGCATTATGCTTTTCATCAAAACTGATTGATCCTATACCACGAATCTTAGAACCCGAATCATCTCCAAATTTAACAAGTCCTCCATCATATTTTTCAAGTTTAAAAAACTTACTCTTGTCTTCAGTCATGTGATTTGAGCAACCACTCTCAATGAACCAATAGTTTTTTTCTTGTCTGACATGAAAAGTAGATACCAAAGTTCCTCCAATTTTATCCTTTTTCTCTAGAACACTTTCCTTCACATAAATTTCAAAGTTAGTAGATCTAGGTTCATCTTGTAAATCCAAAAAAAAAAATTCATCATCAAAATATCCATAATCATATTCATCATCAAAGATACCAGCATCTTCTCTAACATAGTAGATTTTCTTGATCATTTTTCCTTTATTTTCCTTGTTCTTATTGTTCACAGTTCTATTTGGACATCTCAAAGCATAGTGACCTATATTTCCACAACTAAAACATTTGAAAGGTAATTTACCTTTTTATTTACTAGTTCCCTTTTTCATTCTTCTTACAAATTTAGCTTCCACATCATCAAGATCATCTCCATCTCCATTTGAATCTTCAACTTTTTCTAATTTTCAAGTCTTCAAAGCAATTTCCACTTTTGCACCATTCTTCAGACCAATTTTCCTCATCTCAAATGAAGTTAGTGTGCCAAACAACTCATCTCTAGTGTATGTATTAAAATTTTCAACTTCCTCAATAGAAAAAACCTTTTCACTATAAGAATCGGGAAGAGTTTTGAAAAAAATTATTACCACCCTAGGTTCTTTAACTTATGCACCAAGACCTCCCATAAATACTTTCTAGCTTATCCCAAACTTCTGTAGTAGTTTTTAGTTCCATAACTTTCACTAATTATGTATGTGCAAGACTACTCAAAAGAAAAAACCTTGCCTTATCATCCATTTCATAGGCCTTTATCTCATCACTTGTGCTTAGTTTATTTTTAGGTATGTTATATATAGTCTTTATTTCCTTAGCGACATCAAATCCAAGATAAATCAGATAGCCTTCCATCTTCACTTTCAAGAATGCATAGTCTGTGCCATCAAACAAAGGGATCTCCTTCTTACTCGCCATCCTAGATCTACCTCAAGTGGTTAAGCTTTTATCCAAGGAACCGTTCTCTGATACCAATTGTTGAATGAGAAAGACAACTAAGAGGGGGGGTGAATCAGTCGTACCAAATTAAAAATTTAAAACCCTTAACAATAATCAAATCTACTTGCATTCATTAAACCCTTAAATGTTTGAACATAAAAATCAGATAACTGAAACTAAAACCAACCAACACCATACACAATAGAACACTATATTTACATGGAAAACCTTATAAAGGAAAAACAATGGTGAGGATTAGCTCATAATATAAGTAATTGCAAAACTGATACAAAGAGGCTCACTACTAGAATATGATGCACTATCCAGAAAGGCTCACATCCCAGAATCACTACCGGAATAGAAAGAAGAAAGAAGATAAAATGTTACATAGAGAACATTATCTCAATGTAATAGAAGATCCACCACAACAGCTCCAACAATACTTGTAGTCTTCAGAAGATCAAGATACCTCAGCTCACTGCATTCCACAATCTTGCATTATAGTTCACACTATATTTCATCCTTCTGCACTTAATTTCACATCACCACATTCAACTCTATTTGACACTCTCTCGTATCAATTCACCTTGCATTTATACAATTCATAACTTGAAAATCATCATCAAGTTGGCTACACTCACCTTATAAATTCAAATTCAAAATAGGTTGGCACTAAGCATTCCTACAGTGGATAGGAACAAAAAGTAGACCAAAACAAAACTTAATTGGGATCCAAATTAACTCTCGCACGCTATGCTACATTTTCATTAATGCACAAACATCTGAAGATGTAGTGTAAACACCAAGTCAACCGTTACCAGTGCAAACACCATTAAATTTTGAATTACACGCCTCTTCAAATCCAAAGATGACTTGTGAACCACACACCACTCTTCATCACTATCTAGAATATTCCTCTATCAACATGAAATACATCAAGCACATTCACAACCATTTGCACCTTCAGAATGTACACAACTTGTACACTCAAACTATACTACCAAACATTGTAACACTAAAATCCAACTTCCATAGAAACACACTACGAATACACTTGATGCAGGCAAGAGATCAACATCATCAACTTATCTTCAAAATTGAAAGACCTAAAGAACAATTGTGAAGAAATTTGAATCAAAAAAATTCTCCTAAACACCTTTTGTAAGCAATGCTACAAATTGGTTCACGCACTAGTAAATGTAACTTCCTCTGATCATCGATTCAAAAGCTAAAATTTTGGATATATAAAATTTGAACACTTATATCCAACATATCCAAACCACACAAGAAAATATCCAACCTAGAAGAAAATTGAAGCAAAACCAAAACGCTTCTGCAAACCAGAATACCTTTGTAATACCCCGTTTCCTTATTTTATCAATTTTCTCAATATCCCCGACATTGAAACCATAAACAAAAGCTTATCAAAGCAACACCAGAGGTTAACATCAGTAACTTAACTGATGACAACATAATGTAACTAATCAAATAAATAATCTCTTCTCAACCACTGCACAACTATCACTATTGAAAACACAAGCTTGTTGACATCAACGACAACACCTTCATACTTGCAACAGAAAGAAACCTAAAAAAATGTATTTTCTTCTTTAAATATAAATTATGATTATTGCTATCACCAATGTAATAATGTATTTTTCTTTGTGAAGCACATTCTTGAGAATACATGTCTAGAATATTTGAAGATATGTAGAGTATTCTTCAAGGGGGTTTATGTAATACCTCCTTTAAAAATGTTATAAGAGGTGGTGTGGATTGTTAATTTCTCATATTATTCATTGTAAGTGTTTGATATTTCAATAAATTCTTTATTAGGGTATTTTATAAATTTTTTTGATAATCATTTAGTATGGTTTGACATAGTAATGTCTCATTTTTTTATGATATCTTTTCATAAATGATTTTTTTGTAAGACATGAACAAATAAGTGAATACCCCATAACTAATGGCAGCAAGTTGATTTTTATATTTATATTGAGCCATTAATGTCCCTATAATTTTAGTGAATTTCTTTTAGAAATGTTCGTCACAATTAGGACATTGAGTGAAAAGTGTATAGTATCATTTATTTTATACGATTCAAATTCTCTTTCCTTCTCTCACTTAACACATGTATCTAATACACTATGAAAATTAAGTTGACAAATGACACTAGGAGGTAATTTATTTATTTTGTGAATCTTCTCATCACTTAAAAATAATTTATTTAGTTGTAATGAGATTTGTTTACAAATATTTGTTACATTCTATATATGTATGAACTTCATGTACTCTCTAAAAAATTCATGGGTATAATTCACCAACTTATATAATGGGTGGTTGTCACCCTAATAAACTATCTCAGAAGAAAACCTAGCAAGGAT
>CM021110.1:121078552-121146230 GCA_007115665.2 Sequoiadendron giganteum | reverse complement strand
ATAAAGTTCCATCAGGGGGCTTCTTGCATAATAATTTGATTAGAGTGTAGTTGCATGGCATGCACTTTGATCTCATCTTCATATTGATGACAACTTGCATGAGTTGTATTTGGATTTTGTAGTTTCTTTTGGCTCTTTTGGCCACATCTTGTTCATAGCATGACACATTCTGGTTCACATCTCAGATTGAGAGACTATGGTTAATGATCCTGGATCGCATCAGATTCACATTGGGTCACATCTCAGTTTGAGGGCCATTCATTTTATGATTAATATTCTAGAATCTTCATGGTACTTGCTCCTATGGATCAGTTTTAGTCACAGCTTGGCATCAACATCAAGATACACATAGCTTTCAGATTCTTTCATCATATCATTCCCTCTTATGGGGGGCATCATTTATTCATCTACTGTTGCTTCATAGATTCCAGGGTTGTTCTAGTTTGTGAGTTTTCCGATGTTCCTTGGCATCAGGTTTGTTGTTGCTTTATCATGATTTCACCTAAGTCCTTTAGTGACTCTCATATGGTTTCTCATAAATAGAAGTATATTTCCTTGCTTGCCATATTCAGGATTCCAGTGTTACTCCACCACTATTCTTCCAGTGCTTCTTTGCAATAGGTCATCTCATTGAGGGGGGTTTTTGTCCCACTAGGTTTTGTCCTCTTTCCCATTCATTGCATTTGTACATGGGTACCTAACATGGCCTTGTAGTCAGGACTTAGTCATGCTTTCATAGACCCATCCTTTCATTTTTGCATGTTTTTTCATTCTCCCTAAGTTGCACTTAAGGGGGGGTGTTGGTGTAATTAATTATTTAATTACACTTTATTAAATTTACTTAGGTAATAATTATTTTACTTAATTAATAAGTAAGTTTTATTTAGTTGAGCTAATTTTAGTTCAAAATTAGGTTTTACCTTTAGGGTTATGCATACATTGCTTTTATAAAGCAATTTATCTCTTGTATTTTCAAAAATTCCTGAATACTATTCATTTGCACATCTTCATGCAAATTGCTCTTGCTTTTTCTATTTTTCTTATGTGGAAGGTATTTTCTAGTTTGCATTTCTGATCTTCTCTTGTGGAAGGTATTTTTTGGTTTGCATTTCTGATCTTGTTTTCTAACAAATGGGACCAAGACAAACACAACCAAAGATAGATCATCACAACACACCATCTGGAGCACACCAATCCGGATCACCAAAGTGTCAAAACTAAACCTTAAACAATCAACCAAGATATGCTAACATCAATGACAACAATCAACAACATCACATTCCAAAAATCTCCCCCTTCATCATTGATGCAAACATTCATCAACAACAAACCAAATAACTCAATAACAACATCAACATCATCAAATAACCTCTTTTCTTCTCCCCCTTTGACATCAAAGACAAAGGGAAAAAACTCCCCTTGAAAAACTTACTCCGCTCCCCCTATGAGGAAGCCACCAAGAATTGATCCAGATAAGAGTGAGCATATAATACCTTGGACCAATGCACACCTTGGTGCAAATTATTGTAGACTTAGAGGGGGAAAACCCCTAACTTCTACCGGAGATACTCAAAAGTATCTTTGCTCAACGGTTTTGTGAAAATATTTGCAATTTTCTCTTTTTTAGGTACATATTCAAGTCTTACCTCATTCTCCAATACCTTCTCTCTCAAGAAGTGATATTTGATGGATATATGTTTCGTTCTAGAGTGTTGCACCAGATTCTTGGAAATACTTATTATGTTGGTATTATCACACATAATTGAGATTGGTTCATCAAATGATATGACAATGTCCTTTAGTGTTTGTTTCATCTATAGTACCTGAGTGAAACATGAGGATGTTGCAATGTATTCATCTTCAATAGTAGATAAAGATACAAAATCTTGTTTCTTGCTTGACCAAGCAACCAATTGGGAGCCAAGGAAATAAGCTCCACCACTTGTGCTTTGCTTGTTATCAACACATCCAGCCCAACCAACATCAATGTAGGTTGTTAAGGTGAAATATGAGTCCTTTGGATACCATAACCCTATATCTTATGTACCTTTCAAATATTTAAAGATATTTTTTTACTACAACAACATGTGATTCCTTTGGTTCTTGCTGAAATCTAGCTGCTAGACAAACAACATACATAATGTTTGGTCTAGTAATAGCCAAATCCTCCAATCATTGACCTGCACATACTTGCATCAGCTTTAGGTGAATTATCTTCTTTTGTCAACTTACATCTGGTAACAATAGGTGTACAAACTGGTTTGGAGTTCTCCAATCCAAACTTCTTCAATAATTCTTTGGTATACTTGGAATGCGAAATGAAGATTGCTTTATTGTTCTGATTTACTTATAATCTAAGGAAGAAATTCAACTCACCTATCATAGACATTTCAAATTATTTATGTGTTTCATCTGCAAATTTTCTACACATATCATCATTTCCTCCAAAAATTATGTCATCAACATAAACCACAACAATCAATATTTGATCTAAGTGAATTTTATAGTATAAATTACTATCAGCAGATCCCTTTTGAAATCCTTGTCCAATCAAGTACCTGTCTAATCTGCCATAACAGGATCTAGGTGCCTTCTTCAATCCATATAAAGCTTTCTTCAACTTGCAAATAACATTTAGGTCACTTCCAGAATTAAATCCCTCTGGTTGCTTAGTGTAGACTTCTTCCTTTAGTTCTCCATTCAAGAATGTAGATTTTAGATCCATTTGATAGACTTTGAAATCCTTAAAAGCTGCAAAAGCTAAGAATATCTGGATCGCTTCCATCCGGGTAACAGGGGCATATGTCTCTTCAAAATCGATACCTTCGATTTGAGTGTAATCTTTGTAGACCAATCTTGCCTTGTTTCTCATTACCTTTTCATTTTCATCCAGCTTGTTCTGAAATACCCACTTTGTTCCAATTACATTTTTGTCTTTCGATCTAGGAACAAGTTCCCAAGTCTATTTTTTCTCTATTTGGTCAAGCTCTTATTTGATTTCCTTCACCCAATTTTGATCATTGCATGCTTCTTCCACAGTCTTTGGCTCAGTTTCTGAGAGTAAACACAATAATACTTGTTTGTTGAGTTTCTTTGCTTCTTGTGATGATTCCTTTATTCTTATATCCACTAATCTAATTTTCTAAATGGTTTCTTTGTACATACCTTTTTTTTTTGGTTGTAGTTGTCAGAGCCTCCTTTGTCTCTTCTTCTTCTTTCTTATCCTTTTCTCCTTTGTCATCCGAGTTGTCTGGTTCGTATTCAATATGCCCTTTTAGGATTTCTTTGAACATCTTCATCTACTTTCATATTCACACTTTTGACTATCTTGTTCAGTCTCTTGTTGTAACACCAATATGCCTTGCTTCTTGTAGAGTAACCCAAAAAGATGCCTTCATCAACTTTGCTATTGAACTTTCAATATTGTCCTCATCTCTCCGAATGTAGCACTTGCTTCCAATTTTTTTGAAGTGCTTTACTATAGGAGCTCTACCATGCCATAGCTCATATGATATCTTTCCATATTTCCTCTAGAACAATACTTGTTAAGAGTGTATACTACTGTGTGTATTGCTTCTCTCCAGTAGACCTATGGTAATCCAACTTCACTGACCATTGTTCTAACTGCTTCTTAAATTGTCTGGTTCATTCTTTCCACTACACCATTTTGTTGTGGTGTTCTAGGAGTAGATAGATTTCTTTTAATGTCGTGTTTCTCACAAAACTTGTTGAATTCATCATAAGTAAACTCTCATCCTCTATCAGATCTTAAACATTTGATTCTCCTGTCAACTTCATTCTCAACTCTTGCCTTGAAAATATTGAATTTTTCTAAAGCCTTTGATTTTTCTCTTAAAAATGCAACCCAGGTTAATCTGGAATAATCATCTATTTAAAGCATGAAATATTTCTCACCTTGCAAGCTTCTTGTTCTGGTTGGATCACATAGGTCATTGTGTACAAGGTCCAACAAACTGGTAGAGGATTCTTCTTTTCTTCAGAATGTTTCTCTGGTCTACTTTCCTTCTTGACATCCTTTCCTTCTTGACATCCTTTGCAGATAGTGTTGTCTGGTTTGGTCAGTATTATCAAGTCTAGGACTACTCTTTTTGAACTTATCCTTACCAAATTGTCAAAGTTGATGTGACACATCCTCTGGTGCCAGAGCCAACTATCATTGTTCTAAGAAAATAAGCATCTCTTTGTAGCTCCTTCTAGTTGATACATATTCCCACTTGTTCTTTTTTCTGCTGCAATAACAATTTTGGAACTCTTCCAGATTTCACAACCATCATCCTGAAATACAACATTATAGCCATTCTCACACACCTATCTAACACAAAAGATTATGATATAAACCCTTCACATAGTAAACATTGTCAGTGTTATGTTTTTCATCAAAGGTAATAGAATCGATTCCAACAATTTGTGTCATTTTATCATCTCCAAATCTAATAGAACCTCCATCATATTTCTCAAGCTTCATAAACTTACTTTTGTCACCAGTCATACGATTCGAACATCCAATATCAATCAATCATTCATCTCTATTTATTTTGAAAAATAATGCACTTTCAGTGTTATCATTAGATTCTGGACAAATATTAGAGATATCAAATCAAAGTTCATCCTTTTCCACCAAAAAAAAAACAATCCTCATGATGTGATTCATCATCTGAAATACTGGAATTCTCATTAACATAATAGGCCATCTTATTGATCTTTTTAAATTTTTTCCTTGTTCTTTTCTTTGGACACTTATTTTCTAAATGACCAATCTTTCCACATCTAAAACATTTAAGGGGCAACATACCTTTGTACTTTTCAGTACCTTTCTTTAGTTTCCTTGTGAGGTTGGCTTCCAACTCATCTGAATTTTCACTATCTGGATCTTCTTCTGTCTTTGTGGATTTGAAGGCTATTTTAGATTTCTCCTTTTCTTTTCCAAATGTCCCCATCTAAAATGTAGTCAAGGTGCCAAATAGTTTCTCTCTGGTGAATTTATTCGGATCATAACCTTCCTCACTATTTGAGATCTTGTCATTGTAGCTCTCCAATAGGGTCATCAAAATCTTCTCCATAACATCTTCGTCTGTCAGAGTTCCTCCTTGATTTTTGACTTCATTTATTGCACTATCAACTCTCTGAAAGTAGCTTGCTATATCCTCACCTTCTTCCATCCTCAAGTTTTCATATCTACACTTAGTTGTTAACTTCTTTGATAATTTGACTCTATCATTTCCTTCATAGATTTCTTTCAAATTTTCCCAAACATCATAAGTAGTACCCAATGAAATAAATTTTGTTAACTCAATCTTAGATAAATCACTAAAGATTTCATACCTTGCCTTCTCATTCTCTTCATAGGTTGATATCTCATTCACAGAAGAAGGACCATTTATCGGTTCAACATATTTTGTCTCAACGGCTTTCCAAGTTTTTTACCCTAGATAAATTAGGTTACCTCTCATCTGCACTTTCCAAAAACTGTAGTCAGATCCATCAAAACCAGGAATTGTCAATTTGTGTTCCATCAGATCTACCTCAATCGGTTAAGCTCTTCTTTGAGGAACCAAAGCTTTGATACCAATTGTTGAACAATCTGAATAAATGAGAGGGGAGTGAATTAGTTATTATAAACAATTTTCTTCACTTTAATTAATCTGGAGAAAACTTAAATCAATGAGATAATAATCTAACCGATATGAACATGAAAGAACATACCAAAACCATGCACAATGAACACCAGAATTTACGTGGAAGCCTAAGAAGGGAAAAACCATGGAGAATGTTAATTCTCAATTATAAAACATCGATTAAGGTGACACTAGTTAAGGTGATTTTTACAAAGGCGCATTGCCAAATTACTCACTACTGGTGGAATCACTACCTAGCTATTACATCCAAAGATAAAAAGGTTCACTGCCAAAAGAGAAAGGCTCACTGCCTACAAAAAATGTCTCACTTCCAGAAGAATGATTAAAGAGAATCCACCGCTAAAATTAACTATCACCGACAATGACATCGAATAGAATCTCATTGTCTGCTACCTCTGGTTATATACTTTTGCATAATTTCTGGATTTTAGATTCACATTCACCACACTTTATTTTATCAAATATAATCAACTTTTACTTATACCAATCCATGCCTTCATAATATTCCTAAGTTGGCCAAACACAATTCCATTTCATGCTTCCATAAACTCCTAAGTCAGCCAAACACAATTTGAATTAGGTCACCATAAAAAAATTCCCATAGTGGAAGGGAATGAAACACAGACCATATAGAACCTCCTCACTCAAATCAACAAGCTACATA
Organism: Sequoiadendron giganteum; assembly: GCA_007115665.2. Taxonomy (NCBI): domain Eukaryota; kingdom Viridiplantae; phylum Streptophyta; class Pinopsida; order Cupressales; family Cupressaceae; genus Sequoiadendron; species Sequoiadendron giganteum. Next base: position 121,139,909 of record CM021110.1, on the reverse strand, counting down.
TTACTCATGATATTTGGAACCAAGGAATAGGATATACACATTATAATGCAAACAATGTTCTGAGATACACTAACCACTTTTTAGATCGGTCCGAACCCATAAGATTGTATCTCATTATCTTGTAAAATGAATGGGACTAGGAAAAACATGACCAAAGATAGATCATCACAGCACACCATCCGGAGCACACCAATCTAGATCACCAAAGCATCAAAATTGAACCTTAAACAATCAACCAAGATATGCTGACATCAATGACAACAATCAACAACATCACATTCCAAAAATCTCCCCCTTTGTCATTGATGCAAACATTCATCAACAACAAACCAAACAACTCAACAAAAACATCAACATCATCAAATAACCTCTTTTCTTCTCCCCCTTTGACATCAAATATAAAGGAAAAAGACTCCGCTTGAAAAACTTACTTTTCTCCCCTTATGAGGAAGCCACCAAGAATTGATCCAGATAAGAGTGAGCATATAATACCTTGGACCAATGCACACCCTGGTGCAAATTATTGTAGAATCAGAGGGGCAGAACCCCTAACTTCTACCGAAGATACTCAAAAGTATCTTTGCTCAACGGTTTTGTGAAAATATCAGTATTTTCTCTTTTGTAGGTACATATTCAAGTCTTACCTCATTCTCCAATATCTTCTCTCTCAAGAAGTGATATCTAATGGATACATGTTTCATTCTAGAGTGTTCTACCAGATTCTTGGAAATGTTTATTGTGTTGGTATTATCACACATAATTGAGATCGGTTCATCAAATGATATGCCAATGTCCTTCAGTGTTTGTTTCATCCATAATACTTGAGTGCAACATGAGGATGCTACAATGTATTTAGCTTCAACAGTAGATAAAGATAAAAAATCTTGTTTCTTGCTTGACCAAGCAACCAACGGAGAGCCGAGGAAATAAGCTCCACCACTTGTGCTTCACCTGTTATCAACACATCCGACCCAATCAACATCAATGTAAGTTGTCAAGGTGAATGTACCCTTCAAATATCTAAAGATCATTTTTACTACAACAACATGTGACTCCTTCGGTTCTTGTTGAAATCTAGCTGCTAGAAAAACAACATACATAATGTCTGGTCTAGTAATAGTCAAATATAGTAATCCTCCAATCATTTACATTTACATACTTGCATCAACTTTAGGTGAATTTCTTCTTTTGTCAACTTACATCCGGTAATAATAGGTGTACAAACTAGTTTGGAGTTCTCCAATCCAAACTTCTTCAATAATTCTTTGGTATACTTGGATTGAGAAATGAAGATTCCTTTGTTGTTCTAATTTACTTGTAATCCAAGGAATAAATTCAACTCACCTATCATAGATATTTTAAATTCTTTCTGTATTTCATCTACAAATTTTCTACACATATCATCATTTCCTCCAAAAATTATTTCATCAACATAAACCACAACAATCAATATTTGATTTGAGTGAATTTTATAGTATAACTTACTGTCAACAGATCCATTTTGAAATCATTGTCCAATCAAGTACTTGTCTAATTTTCCATACCAGGCTCTAGGTGCATGCTTCAATCCATATAAAGCTTTCTTCAACCTGCAAACAACATCCAGGTCACTTCCAGACTTAAATCCCTCTAGTTGCTCAATGTAGACTTCTTCCTTCAGCTCTCCATTCAAGAATGCATATTTTACATCCATTTGATAGAATTTGAAATCCTTAAAAGCTGCAGAAGCTAAGAATATCCATATCGCTTCCATCCGGGCAATAGGGGCATATGTCTCTTAAAAATCAATACCTTCAATCTGAGTGTAACCTTTGCAGAACAATCTTGCCTTGTTTCTCATTACCTTTTCATTTTTATCTAGCTTGTTCTGGAATACCTACTTTGTTCCAATTACATTTTTGTTTGCCGATCTAGGCACAAGTTCCCAAGTCTATTTTTTCTCTATGTGATCAAGCTCTTATTTCATTGCCTTCACCCAATTATGATCATTGCATGCTTCTTCCACAGTCTTTGGCTCAATTTTTGAGAGTAAACATAGCAATACTTGTTCTTGAGTTGCTTTACTTCTTGTGATGATTCCTTTATTCTTATAGCCAATAATATGATTTTCTAAATGGTTTCTCTGTACATACCTTGGAGTTTTGGTTGTAGTTGTCAGAGCCTCCTTTGTCTCTTCTTCTTCTTACCTAGTGTGATTAACCACACCACCTAGGTGCATCACAACTAAATAATTATTTAATTACAATATTATAATATAAAATTTTATGTAATGGTGTACAACATCATATCCTAATAGTTTTTACCTTATAAGGTTTTCCCCATGTATATCTTGTGTAATGTGTAAAATCTATGCTTTTATAGTTCCCATTTTATTTATTATTTATAATGATTAATATCCTAAGTTCCTAATTTCTATCATGGTATTAGATCCAATTATGTTGTACTAATCATTTACTATGTATAGATCCAATTTATTTACTTATTTTCTTAAATTGCATGTACCATTATGTTTGGACTAAGTTAACAACAATATTTTTAAAGATTTGTAAAAGGTGTAGATACATTTGAGAAAGCTTGGAAATAATTTTTACCTTCTTAAGATAATTATAAGGCATTATTTAAGTATTATTCATTATAACAAGGTTATATTTCATTTCATAAAGTTTCAAGTATATTTACACAATCTAGCAATGTATGATGTTTATTTTTTAGTATTATATTTTATAATATAATTAATATCAATTATTCATCATGATAGAATTTCAATATTCTTATAAGAAAATAAAAACTTTTTAAGAAACTTAAAATTTTTATGGCATAGAATGCAAGTGAGAATTTGGTCTTTCAGTAAAATTGAACCACCTTGTCCAATTTTAACTTCAATTTTAAGGATTTTTTTAGAATCAATATTTCAATATTTATCTAAATTTTAGCACCAAAATTTAAAGATAATTTTATCAAATATCATATAAAATTATGATATAACATTATTCATGTCCAAACTGCATTGGATTTTAACATCAACACACGTTTCATAAAATTCAACATATTATGATTAATTATACATCAAAAGATTCAAAATACCAATAAATAATCACGTATCTTACTATCTGATTCAGTCATCAAAGACTTTCAAAATTGTTATCTATTTAATAGATCAAAATCTCTAAAAAAAATTTAAAGGTCATGTATCTTAGAAGGATCAAGCTATTAAATTTTAAATGTATTTAATTTCACTAGAATATTACACATTTAGTGTAAAGTTCATGATCCCATACTACATCAGTCACTATTAAAAAAAAGCAACATTGTGAGAAAAAAATTACGATATAAAGGTCTTATGCCATTCAAAAATTTGTTGGTTTTAAAGAAATTTTTAGTATTGAGCACCTGTCATAGGGATACACTAGCATACATTCTAAACTCTTTTTTGAGAACATCAGGATTTAGGGCCCACCACACATGCAAGGAAGGAGAAACAAACATGCCCTATGATCAAACACTTGACAAGAATCAACCAATATTATACTATAGTAATTTTCATAAATGAAACAAGAAAGAATGACCTCTTCAAATCCTTGTACAAACCTTCTAATATCCATGGTCGTCCAATTGTTGCATATATAGACTAAATTAGTATGAATATAATTTTACTATAAGCTTGAAGAAAATAAAAGTGACCATTATTGATGAGGTAAAAGCACCAATCTTTTTCATTTTAGCAATGAGGTTTACTCTTGCAAATAGTGTCATGCATATCATAAACTATTCACATTTAAGTAAGATATTCAAATTACCATAACCTTATAACTCATTTCCAAGGTAGTTACATAGGCTCTATTGATGCTAGTGTATCCCACTATGAATATCCATGGTGCCTAGTTTTCAATAGCTTTGTGATGCACAACTATTTTCAACAAACAAACTAATATTAAGTCTTCTCTTTAATAAACCTCACCTTATTCATGATCATCTTTCCTTATGAAATTGTGTTTCTACCTTATTGTAATACAACTACTCAAATATATCAATATTGGCTTATATTAACTTTGGGATATGCAATAAAATCTATTTACAATTATTTTGATGTCAATTATATTGTACATTATTATTTTCCTTTATGGATCTAAGTTTTCATATAGGATCCATTCTCTTTATCTTTTTGATCTATTGATATACATCAATATCTACCTTGTATCCATTGAATTTTTATCCTTTCATCATAATCATTAAACATGTTCAACTCAAAATATTATAGTTTGACTATGAAAGGAGAGGGTAGAATCCAAAGGACATGTAGCATGCAAATACCACTTAAGAAATTGTGAGAGATATTTCAAAAATTTAAAACTCAAAGTCATTTTTTATGTCTATATATTTTAAGATTCAAAATGAATTTCTAGATCTTGAAATATTTATCTTTTCAATACATGAGTGCATATTCAAGAAAAAATGAACTTATATCCTAGTATAATGCCATAATCATAATTTTAAATTATAAATTTTAATCTTATCATAAAAATATAAAAGTGAAATTCACCTTTATCAAAATAGAGTTAAATATCTTTTATAAGTGGCACTTCTTGCCTTTATAATGGGAAAGGAAACATTCTAAAGTATTCTTATTTTTCTTCTACTCAATTATAATGAAATGTTTTATGACATCAAGGAGAATTTTAACTTTGGAAACATTCTTATGAGTTATTTTCATTGTTCCCCACAATCTTTCACATGCTTATATAGCTCAAATTTGAAATATCCAATTGACTCACTTTCAATATTTTCTTTTACTATCAAACTATACCAATTATACAAAATGTAAATGTTATAGTCTTCTATCTCAAGGAAAGTATCGAATGAGCAAGAAAAATGAGAGGGGGGTGAATCAGTTGTACCAAATTAAAACTTTAAAACCCTCAACAATAATCAAATATACATGCATTCATTAAACCCTTAATCTATTATAATGTTTGAACATGAAAAGAAGATAACAAAAACTAAAACCAACCAACACCATAAACAAAAGAACACCAAATTTACGTGGAAAACCATAGAAGGGAAAAACCACAATGAGGATTAGCTCACAATATAAGTAATTGGAAAATTGCTACAAAGAGGCTCACTACTAGAATAGGACGTGTTTTCCAAAAAGGCTCATAGCCCAAGCTCACTACTAGAATAGAAAGAAGAAAGAAGATAGAGTGTTACACAGAGAACATTATCTCAATGCAACAACAGATGCACCACAATAGCTCCAACAACACTTGCAGTATTCAAGAGATCAAGATACCTCAACTCACTACATTCAACAATCTTGCATTATAGCTCGCACTATATTTCACCCTTCTACACTTAATTTCACATCACCACATTCAACTCTATTCCACACTCACTCTCGCATCAACTCACCTTGCATTTATACAATCTGCAACTTGAAAAACATCATCAATTTGACTACACTCACCTTATAAATTCAAATTCAAAATAGGTCATCACTAAGCATTCTTGCAGTGGATAGGAATGAAAAGTGGACCAAAACAAAACTTAATTGGGACCCAAATAAACTCTCACACACCAGGCTACACTTTCATTAATGCACAAAAATCTTTGAATGTAGTGTAAACTATTGGAAAGAGATACTGCTAATATCATTTGGTGTTGTCATTAATGGAAACCCTAATTGATGATTGGATACGCACATCATCATTTGATCATACTAGCAAACAGATTGAAGAGAGTCAAGGAAGAACAGAGCATTTGATAGTTTTGTGTTCATTGATCCTTATGAATATTTTATATTATTATTTTGTGTTGCGTATCTCAGGGAATGATTTTTGGTATATTATCTCTATTTCTATTGAATCTCAATGGCTTGTATTGATCTGTGTGCGAGTTAGAATATCCGGTTGAATAATTTCCTATTTATCAGTGCATGGAGGTCGACTTCATGGATATAACATGTCACAAATGTTTGGGAAGTAATTGTTCAAGTATGTTTGTGTTTGAGCATCTTTATTTGGGTCCTAGCTAAGTTTTGGCCAACCGTTGTGGATGTGCATTATACATCACTCATGATTTGAGCCGACAGTTGTAAATATTTTTGTGTTCTATTGATGCTGACATATTGCGATTAAATTCTTGGTCGCGGATATATATAAGTGATTGATCATATCATTTTGATATACAAAGAAGGTGTGTCGATGCAAATTATGAATATCAGAAGAGAAGAAAAGCGATTATGCACAGTTTCACTTGTGCATTAAGGATTTTGTGATGTGATTTTGAGCAGAGCAGAGAAGAAGTGCAGAATCAGTCAGAAGGATAGAAGATTGATTGTTGAGCCTAATCAAAATTGTAATCAAGCATATATAGATGCTATTACTTCAGTTCAATCCTTCAGATGGTCTTAATCTGAATATTTTGAGGCAGTGAGCCTTCCTATTTTTAGTAGTGAGATCTACGTAGTGTGCCTGAATGCAAGTGCATTCCCCATATTGTAAAATTCATTTTGAGTATACTCATCATATTGTGGATTGGCCATCCATCATGGTTTTTCCCCTAACATGGTTTCCACGTAAAAACTCTTATTATGGTGTTGTGATTTTTTTCTTCATGTTCATGCATTTTGGTTGAATGTTACAAGTGCTTTGAAGATAAATATTAATTAAGTTAATTTTTGTACAGCACTGATTCACCCCCCCTCTCAGTGTAGCTTGTTTCCAACATAAACAAAAGGTCGATCATTACCTATGCAAACACAATTAAACTTTGAATTACACTCTTCTTCAAATCCAAAGATGACTTGTGAACCACACACCATGCTTCATCACTATCTAGAATATTCCTCTATCAACCTAAAATCGATCAAAATCCTTCACAATAGTTCGTACCTTTAGAATGTACATAGCTTGTACACTTAGACTATACTGCCAGACACTGTAACACTAAAATCCAACTTCTGGAGTAACAAACCATGAATACTCTTGATGCATGCAAGCGATCACCATCATCAATGTATCTTTAGAATTGTGAGACTTGAATAACAACTGCGGAGAAATGCAGAACAACAAAATTTCTCCCAAACACCTTCTATAAGCAATGTTGCAAAATGGTTCACGCACTAGTGAACATAACTTCCTTTGACCATCGATCTAGAAACCAAAAGTTTGGATATAGAAACTTTGAACACTTATATCCAACGTATCCAAACAACATAAGAAAATCTCCAACCTAGAAGAAATGTGAAGAAAAAATAGAACACTTATTTAGACCAAAATACCTCTACAACACCCTATTTCCTTATTTTATCAATTTTCTCAATATCCTTAACATCAAAACCATAAATAGAAGCTTATAAAAGAAACACCAGAGGTTAACATTAGTAACTTGATTGATGACAAAAAAATTCAACTAATCAAATCAAAAATATCTTCTCAACCACTACACAACTGTCACTAATGACAACACAAGCTTGTTGACATCAATGACAACACCTTCATACTTGCATCAAACTCCTCATTTATCATTGTTGGCAACACAAGATGTGAAAAACCATCAAAGACAACATACAACTCTAAACATTTTTATTTTTTTTCTCTTTTCTCGCCTTGCACTGCTAACCCATTACACTCTTTCCACTTTTGATACTTTCCTTTTCCATATTTCACATTCTCCTTTTGTATAAACAAAAATTTTCACATGACTTTTCTCTCTTTCCCCCTTTGACATAGAACCAAGATACTTACAACTTATTTGAATACTCCCCCTTAGGAGTATGCACCAATCAACTCAATAGCCTCTACATAATGACAACATATATTTCATACTGCAACAATGTCACTACCTACTCCCCCTAAGAGGTAGTCGCCAACATTAGTCTAGACAAAAAATGAATCCATAGATCCACTAGACTAATGCATTTCTATATGCATATAGTTCAAAGGAGGGGCAATAACCCCCAACTTCTCTCGAAGATACTCAAAATATCTTTAGAAAGAGCCTTAGTGAATATGTCAACAATATGATCCTTTATAGGTACACATTCAAGCTTCACTTCATTCTCCACAACCTTCTCTCTCAAAAATTGATACCTGATGGATATATGCTTTGTTCTTGAATGCATCATTGGATTCTTTGAAATATTGATCGCACTTGAATTGTCAAAAAAATTTAAAGTAGGCTCATCATACACCACTTTGATATCCTTTAATGTTTGTCTCATCCATAGTACTTGTGTATAGCAAGATGTTTCTGCAATATACTTGGCCTCTACAGTAGATAAAGAAATAGAATCTTGTTTCTTACTTAGCCATGATACCAATCTACATCCAAGAAATAATGTACCACCACTTGTACTTTTCCTATTGTAGATACCTAAAATTGGTCTAGGCCTGCGAGTACATAATCAAAATAATATTCTATGATCCATGGTCATGATTAAATAATGTCAATTATTTAATTACCCTTTCTAACACATATTTCCTCTATTAATTAAATACCCCTTTTTAATTAATTCATTAAGTCATTATTAATCTTTATTCAATTTGATTAATTAAATAAATTATATTTGTTTAATTATGTCGCTAACTTATTAAATCCTCTTTCATAAATAAATAATGTATTATTTAATTACCCCCTTTATCATTATTTTCAACTATAATTAAATATCTTTATTTATTTATTCATTTAACCCCCTTTTCAACTATAATTAAATATTTATTATTTAATTATTCATTTAATCCTTTTCAAAAGTCAAATTAAATAAATGATCTTTATTTATTTAATTAAATCTTCTATTTTCGAATGTTGAATTAAATGAACATTTAATTTATATTTACTTATTTATGTCACTTTCTTCTATCATTCAGTTATCTAATCGTCCACTTACCTTCTGACTTGATATCTATTTTTAGTTCTCGAGTTATCTCTGAATTTAACTGTTGATCATCTCTGCAGGAAGACTCTCCGTCACAACTAGTCGATTAACTAGTTCTAACTCATATGCATGTATGCATCTATTAATTAAATATATTTTATTTAAGTAATTAATTAAATTATGCATTTGAATTCCTCATCTTTGAGTTCTGACTTTGTCTTTGACATTCAAAGTCTATTTCTTCTATTTTCGAAGATTCTTAACTGAAGATTAAGATCTTGTTCTATTTTTAGTCTTTCCTGACTCACGTTCTAACTCACATTCTATCTGAGACAGAACTCACATCGCATGGCATTCATCAATCTCATCCGTCGATCTCTCTTTCAATCTGAGCCGATCGTTTGAAAACACAAAATCTATAAAATGGCCTGTCATAATCATTATTCCTCCTCTCCCCAAATCATTATACACTTTTGAGAAGAAACAATCTTCGATATTTTGCTGAGACACTCGACGAAGTTAAGCTTGCATTCAAACACACAAATATCTGAGGGCAAGAATAACAAGATAGGAAAATGGAGAGGGGCAATTGAGATAAATCGAGGAAGTATTTGCATATTCGATGAGATCATTCTAGTTTTATTAGTTTAGATTAATCATGCTTACTTATCATTCTTTTTTGTTTTATTTAGATTAGAATTGATGTTTAATCTTATGCAGCTTTAGCATCCACAAATTCTAAAAAATCTGAGTTACACCTATCATTCACTCAAGCAACCCAATTTTCATATGTGTAATCATTTAACATAAAATCAGTATCCTTAGGATACCATAAGCCATAATCTAGAGTGCCCTTCAAATATCTATATATCCTCTTCATTGATACAACATGTGTCTCTTTCAGTTCTTCTTGAAATCTAACAACAAGACAAACTGCATGCATGATATCCGGTCTAGTAGTAGTTAGATATAGCAGTCCACCAATCATAGATCTATACTTTCTCTGATCAACCTTAGTGGATTCATCATCCTTACTCAATTTACAACTAGTAACCATAGGAGTACATACCGGTTTGGAGTCTTCCATTCCAAACTTCTTCAACATCTCTTTAACATACTTTGATTGTGAAATAAATATGCCTTTCTCTATCTGATTGATTTTTAGCCCAAGGAATAAATTCATCTCCCCAAACATAGACATCTCAAACTCTTTTTGCATCTCCTCTACAAACTTCTTGCACATAGCTTCATTTCCTCCAAAGATTATGTTATCAAAATATACTACCACTATCAAAATTTGGTCTTCCTCATAAAGTAGAGATTATTGTCTATGGTACCCTTATTGAATCCTTGTATTAAATATATGTCCAACCTTGCATAAAAATCCTTGGGAGCTTGCTTCAATCCATACAATTCCTTTTTCAATCTCCAAACCATATTAGGCTTATTTGACATTTGAAATCCTTTTGGTTTTTCCATGTAAACTTCTTCATCCAATTCTCCATTCAAGAAAGCATACTTCACATCCATCTAATATACTTTAAAGTCCTTTTGTGTTGCAAAAGCCAAATTATTTTGATTGCTTCCATTCTATCCATCGAGGAAAATTTCTCCTCAAAATATATTCCTTCAAATTGTGCATAGCCTTTAAACATAGGCCTTCCCTTGTTTCTTACCACTTCTCCATTCTCATTCAGCTTGTTTTTGAATACCCACTTAGTTCCAATAATGTTTTTGTTTTCAAGTCTAGGAACCAGTCCCCAAGTCTGATTCTTCTCAATCTATATAAGTTCTTCCATTTCTTCCATCCAATGTTCATCTTAGCATGCCTCAATCATTGTCTTAGGTTCAACTTTAGAAAGTAAACACATATTTACCTCTGCTTCAACAACTCTGCTTCTTATCAACACACCTTTTCTTTTTTCACCAATGATCTATTCTTCAGAATGATTTCTCTATACATACTTATGGGTCTTATGAGTCTTTTTTGAGACTTCTTCCTCTTTATTTTGTACTTTTTCCCTGGCTTTTTCTTCTTCTCTGTAAGAAGATTCATCTAACATATCCATGTATTACCACTAAATTTCTAAAATCTTCATCAACCTTGACACTTTCACTTTCAACAATCCTTCTTAGCCTTTTTTTGTAACATCTTTAAGCTTTGCTTTTAGTAGAATATCCAAAGAAGATACCGTCATTAGACCTTGCATTAAAATTTCCTAAGTTTTCATCATCTCTTCTAATATAGCATTTGCTTCCTAACACTCTAAAGTACTTGACAATAGGAATCCTTCCATACCATAACTCATAGGGAGTCTTTGTTCTATTAGATCTTGCTTAAACTTTGTTAAGTATGTAAACAAAAGCATGAATTGCTTCTCTCTAGTGGACTTTTGATAGGTTAGCCTCTTTCACCATAGTACTTGGAACTTCTTGAATAGTCCTATTCTTCCTTTCAACCACTCCATTTTGTTGAGGAGTCCTAGGGGCATACAAGTGCCTTCTTATGCCATGATTCTCACAAAACATGTTAAATTCATTGGAGGTGAATTTGCCACCTTTGTCAGACCTCAAAAATTTGATCTTCAAATCCATCTTGTTTTCAACCATAACTTTGAATGCTTTAAATCCATCTAGAATTTTAGATTTTTCTCTAAGAAAAGTAACCATGTCATTCTAGAGTAATCATCAATCAAAAGCATAAAATACCTCTCACCTTGAATACTTCTCACTCTTTTAGGACCGCAAAGGTCTGTGTGTACTAATTCCAACAATCAGGTAGAAGATTGTTCCTTTCCCTTGAAAGTACTTCTAGTTTGTTTTCCAAATTGACAATCTCTGCAAACAACATTGATACGCTTTATTGTCCTCGACAGATCTCTCACTACTTGAACTGAATTGATTCTAACCAAGTTATCAAAATTGATGTGACACATTCTCTTGTGTCATAACTAACTATCATTAATTTGAGTCATAAAATAGTGACCATCAACACCCTTGAGCTGATAGATATTTCCATTTATCCTTTTTCTACAAACAATCATAGTTCTAGACCCTTTTCTAATCTCACATCCATCATCCTAAAACATAATATTGTATCCTTTGCTACACATTTTTCCAACACTCAAGAGGTTATGCCGTAAACCTTTAACTTAATAAACATCTTCAGCATTATGCTTTTCATCAAAACTGATTGATCCTATACCACGAATCTTAGAACCCGAATCATCTCCAAATTTAACAAGTCCTCCATCATATTTTTCAAGTTTAAAAAACTTACTCTTGTCTTCAGTCATGTGATTTGAGCAACCACTCTCAATGAACCAATAGTTTTTTTCTTGTCTGACATGAAAAGTAGATACCAAAGTTCCTCCAATTTTATCCTTTTTCTCTAGAACACTTTCCTTCACATAAATTTCAAAGTTAGTAGATCTAGGTTCATCTTGTAAATCCAAAAAAAAAAATTCATCATCAAAATATCCATAATCATATTCATCATCAAAGATACCAGCATCTTCTCTAACATAGTAGATTTTCTTGATCATTTTTCCTTTATTTTCCTTGTTCTTATTGTTCACAGTTCTATTTGGACATCTCAAAGCATAGTGACCTATATTTCCACAACTAAAACATTTGAAAGGTAATTTACCTTTTTATTTACTAGTTCCCTTTTTCATTCTTCTTACAAATTTAGCTTCCACATCATCAAGATCATCTCCATCTCCATTTGAATCTTCAACTTTTTCTAATTTTCAAGTCTTCAAAGCAATTTCCACTTTTGCACCATTCTTCAGACCAATTTTCCTCATCTCAAATGAAGTTAGTGTGCCAAACAACTCATCTCTAGTGTATGTATTAAAATTTTCAACTTCCTCAATAGAAAAAACCTTTTCACTATAAGAATCGGGAAGAGTTTTGAAAAAAATTATTACCACCCTAGGTTCTTTAACTTATGCACCAAGACCTCCCATAAATACTTTCTAGCTTATCCCAAACTTCTGTAGTAGTTTTTAGTTCCATAACTTTCACTAATTATGTATGTGCAAGACTACTCAAAAGAAAAAACCTTGCCTTATCATCCATTTCATAGGCCTTTATCTCATCACTTGTGCTTAGTTTATTTTTAGGTATGTTATATATAGTCTTTATTTCCTTAGCGACATCAAATCCAAGATAAATCAGATAGCCTTCCATCTTCACTTTCAAGAATGCATAGTCTGTGCCATCAAACAAAGGGATCTCCTTCTTACTCGCCATCCTAGATCTACCTCAAGTGGTTAAGCTTTTATCCAAGGAACCGTTCTCTGATACCAATTGTTGAATGAGAAAGACAACTAAGAGGGGGGGTGAATCAGTCGTACCAAATTAAAAATTTAAAACCCTTAACAATAATCAAATCTACTTGCATTCATTAAACCCTTAAATGTTTGAACATAAAAATCAGATAACTGAAACTAAAACCAACCAACACCATACACAATAGAACACTATATTTACATGGAAAACCTTATAAAGGAAAAACAATGGTGAGGATTAGCTCATAATATAAGTAATTGCAAAACTGATACAAAGAGGCTCACTACTAGAATATGATGCACTATCCAGAAAGGCTCACATCCCAGAATCACTACCGGAATAGAAAGAAGAAAGAAGATAAAATGTTACATAGAGAACATTATCTCAATGTAATAGAAGATCCACCACAACAGCTCCAACAATACTTGTAGTCTTCAGAAGATCAAGATACCTCAGCTCACTGCATTCCACAATCTTGCATTATAGTTCACACTATATTTCATCCTTCTGCACTTAATTTCACATCACCACATTCAACTCTATTTGACACTCTCTCGTATCAATTCACCTTGCATTTATACAATTCATAACTTGAAAATCATCATCAAGTTGGCTACACTCACCTTATAAATTCAAATTCAAAATAGGTTGGCACTAAGCATTCCTACAGTGGATAGGAACAAAAAGTAGACCAAAACAAAACTTAATTGGGATCCAAATTAACTCTCGCACGCTATGCTACATTTTCATTAATGCACAAACATCTGAAGATGTAGTGTAAACACCAAGTCAACCGTTACCAGTGCAAACACCATTAAATTTTGAATTACACGCCTCTTCAAATCCAAAGATGACTTGTGAACCACACACCACTCTTCATCACTATCTAGAATATTCCTCTATCAACATGAAATACATCAAGCACATTCACAACCATTTGCACCTTCAGAATGTACACAACTTGTACACTCAAACTATACTACCAAACATTGTAACACTAAAATCCAACTTCCATAGAAACACACTACGAATACACTTGATGCAGGCAAGAGATCAACATCATCAACTTATCTTCAAAATTGAAAGACCTAAAGAACAATTGTGAAGAAATTTGAATCAAAAAAATTCTCCTAAACACCTTTTGTAAGCAATGCTACAAATTGGTTCACGCACTAGTAAATGTAACTTCCTCTGATCATCGATTCAAAAGCTAAAATTTTGGATATATAAAATTTGAACACTTATATCCAACATATCCAAACCACACAAGAAAATATCCAACCTAGAAGAAAATTGAAGCAAAACCAAAACGCTTCTGCAAACCAGAATACCTTTGTAATACCCCGTTTCCTTATTTTATCAATTTTCTCAATATCCCCGACATTGAAACCATAAACAAAAGCTTATCAAAGCAACACCAGAGGTTAACATCAGTAACTTAACTGATGACAACATAATGTAACTAATCAAATAAATAATCTCTTCTCAACCACTGCACAACTATCACTATTGAAAACACAAGCTTGTTGACATCAACGACAACACCTTCATACTTGCAACAGAAAGAAACCTAAAAAAATGTATTTTCTTCTTTAAATATAAATTATGATTATTGCTATCACCAATGTAATAATGTATTTTTCTTTGTGAAGCACATTCTTGAGAATACATGTCTAGAATATTTGAAGATATGTAGAGTATTCTTCAAGGGGGTTTATGTAATACCTCCTTTAAAAATGTTATAAGAGGTGGTGTGGATTGTTAATTTCTCATATTATTCATTGTAAGTGTTTGATATTTCAATAAATTCTTTATTAGGGTATTTTATAAATTTTTTTGATAATCATTTAGTATGGTTTGACATAGTAATGTCTCATTTTTTTATGATATCTTTTCATAAATGATTTTTTTGTAAGACATGAACAAATAAGTGAATACCCCATAACTAATGGCAGCAAGTTGATTTTTATATTTATATTGAGCCATTAATGTCCCTATAATTTTAGTGAATTTCTTTTAGAAATGTTCGTCACAATTAGGACATTGAGTGAAAAGTGTATAGTATCATTTATTTTATACGATTCAAATTCTCTTTCCTTCTCTCACTTAACACATGTATCTAATACACTATGAAAATTAAGTTGACAAATGACACTAGGAGGTAATTTATTTATTTTGTGAATCTTCTCATCACTTAAAAATAATTTATTTAGTTGTAATGAGATTTGTTTACAAATATTTGTTACATTCTATATATGTATGAACTTCATGTACTCTCTAAAAAATTCATGGGTATAATTCACCAACTTATATAATGGGTGGTTGTCACCCTAATAAACTATCTCAGAAGAAAACCTAGCAAGGATAGCTCACCCATTGCTTAATTTTTCTATGGGTCATTACTATATGTTTAGTAGCTTGACTATTTTTATTTAAAGAAACATGAAAAATTATTCATGCTTATGTTCATGAAAATATCTTATGATATCCTTGCGAATGATCATTAAATTATATAAAATCAAAGTGACTATGTGGAATGCTTTATGCTCATTGGAAAATGACAAATTTACATGTTAATTATGGTCTTTATTATTCCTACACCAAGATCCATTTTTTCTTGATTATTGTGTTATTGACTATTTTGGTGATTCTATTTATAGGAGATCCTCCATAGACTATGTATTCAAAATAAATGGTGTAGGTGTTATTTTATGGATGTGTAATACTTTTATAAAGCTATATTCTATGGTTTTTTTATCAAAAGGCTGAAATAAAAAAGTAGCTCTTGAAGAATCACTATGGATTTAAAGATTCATGAAAGAGTTTCAGAGTACCACCTTACTATATGATAACAAGAGTCACTTTTTTGTTACCAAAGACTTATTTTAAAGAGATGGGAAAACACATTGAATGTCATGGGAATTTCACTCAAGATAAAGTATGTTATGATCGAGAAAAAATAGATTGGAATCTCATCAAACCTATGTGCAATGATTGGATTTAAGGTGATGTCGTTTATGAGTGTGAATTTCCATGACACCTCCTAGTGGCTAAATCCTAGATGTAAGAACTAGTAGGAATAACATAATATATTTAGGAATTATATGATCCAAATTCAATTCAATGCTTGGCCATAAGGAGTTTCCATTGAGGGGTTGTGTGCATAAAAATGACACTTCTAGATATAATATCTTAGATATAAACTAAAACCTATAGGAAAATTAACACCTCGAGATGGATAAATCCTTGGATGTAGACGTAATAGGTATAAGAAAATCCTAACAGGCATAACATAATACCTCTAGGAATTAGTAAGTCTTTTAGTCATAATTTAAATCCTACTGGCATATTGTAAAGTTCTTCTCTTTAGAAATATTTTACTTCTAAATGCATTGTGTTATTTAAGTCCTACCAACACTATGTAATGAACCTAGGGTGAGGATAATTAAGGAGACACTGGTTCTAGTTTTTTTTAATAAGACCTCATTTATAGCATTTTTTAAATCATTGGGATTATAAATTGTGACAAGATGAATTTCATGTAGTTTGAAACATATGCTCTTCATTTGGCATATATTTGTGTCCCTATTTATCATTGTCAACGAAATCCTATGTTATTGGGTACGTCATTTTTTATTTTATGAAAATTGACATCTGATGCCCCCTATTAACATTAAGGGGGAGTGTTAGAACATGATTTTATTGTTCTAATATAAGGTTAAAAATTGTATATATTACATATTTTATTAAGCATATCCCATTTAAAATAATTATGATATAATAACTATTAGATTTGTGAAGTGGGACAAGTGGAATGTGGAAATGAAATAAAAAAAGGGTTGGTATTATCAAAACCCAAAATAAGGTAAGATCAAACCCCTACTTATAAATGAAATTGAGTGCATACATGGTTAGAAATCAGCAAATAGTAAATGGAAATCAAATCAAAACATGAAGACAAACCAATGTGCAAACCTTGCATTCCATTTTAATGGTGATGGTATGTTGGATTGCTCCATCATGAAGCTCCCATGATTGAAAAAGCATGAAATGATGACCTAGATGATGATAATTGCTCAAATGCTCAATGATAATGTTATGCTCAAGTGCTCAAAGAATTCAAAGTGCTTCACAAATGATCTAGGTGTTGAGTAATGAAGGAGTGATGTTTGTTTTATAGATTTTAAAAATTATGATCAATGGTTGAGAATAATCCTCAAAGACCCATGAAGGAGAGTGAATCAAGAAAGATGAGGGATCAAGATCAATTTGAACTCAAAATATATACACAATTTCAAGAAAATTGGTTGAGGATACTTGAAATAAAGGGTGAAGATTAGATCAAGAAATGGAGGGATGAGAACGAATGAGATATTTTAGGGTATTTAAAAAAAATAAAATTCCATGGGAATATGCCTTTGAGGGTAAATTAAGATAATTAAACTATTTAATTATTTAATTATAGAGGATTAGGATATTCTTTGTTAAAAAATAATGTTCCAAATGAATGGGATGGGAATGAGATAATTAAATAATTCAAGATTATTTAATTATAGGACATTAGAGGAAAATTAGATTAATGGCTAATTAAATAATTAAAATTATTCAATTAGTTGAGATAAGAGGAAAATTAGTGAAATATGATGAATTAATTAAATAATTCAATATTATTTAATTAATAGAGGAAATAGGTGAAAATGATAGAAAATGATGTTAAAAGGGGAATTAATAATGCAAGTGATGAAAATGATGCATTATGCACTGATCGAGGATGAATATGATGAAAATGCAATATTAATGATGTGTGATACAAATTAGGCAATTTTGCATGTCTACATTTTTCTACTCTTTGACACAAGGTACTTGCTATGTTCTTTCAAAGACTTTTGTTGCTCGGATGAAATTTAAAAACAATTGATGCCCCACAATGCCCCAGCGAGTGATGGAAGGATGATAGGGCATTAGGTTACCCCCTTAGGATTTTGGCCAAGAAAAATTAATTTCAAGTCGGGCTCACAACAAGAGTTCAAGACCAATTCAGATGAGAAGAGGACGGAAAAATAGGCCCTAGGGGTTCCAAAAAATATTCAAGATAGACAACAAGGATTCAAAAAAAAATTAGTAGGGTGGTCGTGGGAAAAACCCTAGGGTTTTGGGGGTATAGATAGGCAATTAGGCTCAAATAATCCTCATTTGCACTCTCAACTTTCAAAAATTTCTACCCTCTTAGAGCTCTCTTCTTTCAAACTCCTCAAACACACGTTTACAATGGCTCGCATACCTCACGCACCACATTGAGCGAACTTGGTTCGTCAGCACTAGAGGCCAGCCGAAGCAAGACCTATAGTGCGTATAACTTTATTTTTTGCTTACACGTAGATTTAGGCATTTAAATTATTAGCTAAAGGTAGGCTAGCAAATGCGATGATCTAAGGATCATCTCAATTGCACACCACATTTGCATTCATGAAAGGTCATGTTTGTGAAAGGTGTCACGTGTGCAGAACTAGGCCATGTATGCCAAAGGGAAACACACATGCATTGTCGCTATTAAAAAAAATGACCACATGTGATTTTTTTCAGTAGCGATTTAGGGATTCAACATGTTTGCACAAAAGTGTTTATTTGACTGTTCATAAAGTGACACATTAGTAGAAAAGCTCACGTTTGATTTTTTCATTAAAAACACTTAGAAAATTTGATGGATTTTTTCAATTTTGACATCATTAGCGATATGCTTGTATTCAATGCTTCATCCTCTCTACGTGAGAGAGCGGAGACCTAGGATTCTTGATAGGTTAGCTCATGTTGGTGACTTCGAGATTTAGTTCCTCATTGACGTCAGTTTACATAACATAGCATTTATGTCAGAGATCATAGCACATAGAGCTATTATGACCATGCTAGTAGAGTGCTGAAGGTTAAATATATATACCTTTCATTTTCCCACAAGAGAGTGTACAGTGACCCTCAAGGATGTATGACTTGTATCCTTAAGATTTCCATTGACAGAGCTATGGTATAGTTTGATATAGATAGAGGAGCAATGACTATGGCAAGACTACTTGGAAAGGATCAACTCATTGTTATTGATGGACAAACTTATTTATAGCCTTACATTGGTGAGGTTCATGAGATTACCATTATACTTGTTGGAATGATCATGGGGCCTCTTATTCCTAATAGGTGATCTCACCGGTTGCTTCAGGGCATGATATATGCATGGGGACCCTGTTAGGTCTCAAAAATGTTGGTTTGAAACCACAAGAGGTTGCCAAGCTCTTGATACATTTTTGGCTAACATACAAGGCCCAATGATGAATTTCAATCTTCTTCTCTTCAAGCTCTGCTAGACCTAGGTGGGTGTACCTATGCAAGTGAAGAAGACTTAGATTGTGTTTCCTACTTGATCAATCTATCCACAATGGAAATTTGACAAAGGAGAGATGTGATCCTAATTTGGTATAAATTGTATGATCAATATCAAGGTATAATTCAATATGTTCAGTTAACACATGTGAAGTTTTGAAATTAATTTAATGAAACTAAATAAATATAATGGGTGAGACTAGTGCCTTGTTGGGTAAAATGGAGTCAAATGAAAGTCTATGATGAATGACTTTTATTTGGAAGAAATTCTAATTGTTTGGCATACAAATATTAGTTTATAACTTGTATAAACATGCAAGAATATAATT
Source organism: Sequoiadendron giganteum (assembly GCA_007115665.2). Classification (NCBI taxonomy): domain Eukaryota; kingdom Viridiplantae; phylum Streptophyta; class Pinopsida; order Cupressales; family Cupressaceae; genus Sequoiadendron; species Sequoiadendron giganteum. The sequence goes on along the minus strand of CM021110.1, from coordinate 121,120,040 downwards.
ACCAAGTTCTTCTTAGTGATCCAAATGATACTTCCAAGTTACTATGAATGACTAGAAGGATTTAATCTTTACTTGAAAGAACCAATTAATCATACCACATGAGTACAACAAATGTGCATCGATAAATTGAGTATATACTTGATATATCAACTTAAATAACAAAGAAATATCAGCCTTGGAGACAACTTAATAATATTTTCAATTAACTCAACAAACAACTAATACCAAAATGATGCCACAAAATTAGAGTTCTTTCATTGATTCATCCAAAATTTTATACATGCATCGTGGTCTTCCGAAATGTAGACATTATATCTATCCTTATTTTCCTATTATTTTCTCCTATCTAATCTACTCTCCCACTTTTTGGTCTTGGTCTCTCTTATTTATACGAGAGGCAACAAGCTTTAGACCAATAGACATGTCTCTTGATAACAAAACATAAGATTAAGACTTAAACATAACTAAAAGAAATTAACAATAATAGGTGTATTAATCTATTAATCTTCGAGTAAAAGCCCATGGTCAGCCAAGACCTATTCAAAGCTTTTACTATATGATTCTTCCTCTTTGTGTTGCATATAATCATTCTTTCTCCAAGCCCAAATATTTCTCCTGCAATTTGTTGATTGAAAAATTGTTTGGCCATTTAAATTCTTGTGCAACAGTGAAGTTCGTGAAGTGGCTCTCTTTTTTTTGTCAAGAAGGTTCCTAGTATCTACCACGAAGTTCATGTATCCATTATCTAGTGTGACAATTACATCCAACACATTATGAAACCCATCAAGGTCGATATCCCCATCATTTTGTATGTGTGTCAAGCATTGAGAAATCATCTGATCAAATTCATTCCTCCACTCATCAACACCTTTTATTTGATTATCATCTTTGATGATTGAGGGGCTGAAGAGGCACTTTATAGAGTCAAATGCACTCCTATTCTCTGTTTTTTTCTTCATGTCTATTAAGTATTTATGCTCCTCAATTACCCCTTTCATCATTTCCTAAGTAGGCTCGAGTCTCGAAGGGGCATCTGGATCCCTTTGTGTTTCTTTGCAGATAGTGGTTAGAATGTGATAAGTAGGCTGCCATATTTTCTGGAGTTCATCAATAATAGGGGAATTATAACTTATTTGTTCCAAGGCTTTAACTATATTGCTAAATCTCTTGTGTACTTCTCCTATTTTTTATTTCAGTACCCCAACTCTATGCTCCAATATTTTTCTCAGGGTATCCAAGATGTGATGTTTGACATCTTCCATATTATGTTTCTTTAGCCTATCAATTTCATCTTTCATCTGTTGAATCTGTGGGTCTTTAGCTTGGATGGGTGGGTGATAAAAAAATATCTCATTCCCCCTTACTATTGTAGCCTGCTGTAATTGTTCCTTCAGCTTCACACTTTCAATGAACAACTTATTTAACTTATCATTTCACAATTTCAACCTTTTCTCATATTCACTTGTCTTCTTTTCCATATTTTCCACAATGTCCTTAGTAAACATTGCAGAGTGCATATTTATAGTTGCAGCCTCTATGGGAGTTGTATCTTTCATTTTCCTCACCATGGCTGACCCCCTCATTTATTGACCACATCTAAAATCCTTGGCTTCCTTGTATTCTTTTCCTTTGTCCATAGGGAAAGAGTCTAAGTGGTAGGGCTATACCCTATTCTTGATACACCTTCCTCTGAATCAAATTATGTAATTAACATTGGGTCATCTAGTGATCTAATCTGGTCCAAAAGAAACACCTTGGACAACTCCATTCCTGGTATGATTAGCATGTCACTTTTCAACACCAATTCTCTTTCTTCCTAAGGGGTAACATTGATATGATCAATATTTAGTTATGCCAATGTTTGGGCCAAAACTTCAGCCTATTTTGAATCATCAACTCCTATGAGATTCATTCTAAATCTTTCATCAAATTATCTCATCTTTATTTTGATCCAAAAATATTTAAACTCATTAGTATGAATAAAATTTTCATCCTCTATAAACCTTAAAGAGGCAACTACTCTCTCATCTACAACATCTTCTGATATTTTGATTTTTGGGTCATGAGGCTCTTGAATCGTTTGTTTCTCCACTAATTCTTTTATCTCAGTTAGAAAAAATATTGCTCCTTCTTCTTCATCATCACTATATTCAACCAAATATTCAATCTTCTGCTTCTTGGCCTAGGGCTCTTGTATGGGAGATGAAGGGGATGGGTGTGAAGGTGATGAGGAAGGAAAATATGATGTGGAAGCTTCATGTGATGGTTGTTGGGGTGTAGGAGTAGGAACTAACCCCTCATCTTGAGCTATTTTATACATCTCATCATATTTTCCAAGGGTCAACTACATCCTTTTCGAAAAGTTAGGTTCGTCTGCAAAGAACCCATTGAAGCCCTTGTCCTTTTTCCTTTTATAGTTTTCCCATTTCATCATTGTGACCCGCCTTTTTCTTGTTTGCATAACATCTGCAAAATAAACAAAAATTTCTTATAATGTCCTCCTCGGGGTCAAATTCATGTGTGATGGCCCTTTTGGTTAGCAGAGTTCTTCTGATCATATTTATGTGGCCCTTCGGGTCACATACTCTTTCCTTTCTAGAATTGAGGGAATAGTTGACCCTCATGAATCTTTGCAACTCCTCTAACATGACTGATCCAATAGAAAAATCTTCAAACACTCTCAGATCAGGAAAGAATGTGCCTTTTCTCTAATTCTTCATTAGATCAAGCTCCATCCATAGTATCTATCACACAAACTCTACAAAACATAATTTTTTTGGTACAAACTTAGGCAAGATGTGTGGTGCTTGGTTACATCCATACACTCTAATGATTGTGTGTAGTGGCATAAAGAACCAATTGACATAATTGTGGGTAAAACCCTAGTCTGGTCTACCCTGTACTAGCCTCATAACCTTCATTAAAGACAGACAGTCTTGGTGTGGGGTATCCAAGGGCATCTATTAACCTCACAAAAAAAACATCTCTAAACACCACAAAATCACTTTCTCTGCATTTGTTGTCCCATATGTAACACCAATTTTGTACGGGAAGCCTAACTCCATTTTCTTGTGTACATAATTTCATCCTCTTTGTCCATTTTGTTTCATTTTGATACAAAATCAAATGACATAATAAGGAATACTTTCTAAAAGTAATGGGGGCCTTCACTTCCCTGACCTATAGCAAGCCTTCATGAATTTTCTCTTCAATCATAGATGCAAAATTGAACTCTACATTAGATTCAGGGTGTTGAATAATCCTGGCCGTCATCATTAACCCTAGCAACATGTGTTCCTCTACATCTACCCCCAATATTTGACACAATGCAAAATAAGTGTTTTTGAAATACACTTTAAATTTTGAGACTTGGAAGGGTTCCAATTTAGAAGCATGGATTGGGATTTTCCTATTATCATCACCCCTCTTCATGTGTAGGGGGGGCTTATCACTTCTATAGGTTCCTCTTAGCCTCTTGTACTCCTGATCTAATTTCACCAGATTCACCTCTATCATAGCTTGTTTGTTCAGATTAAAACATTTCACAATGGCCTCTCTATTGATATCCACCAAACACCCACCATTTGGAAATCTGACAGTTTTAGTCGAGGCATGGTAACTATGAGAAAGGGCCTCAATTAACTCAATATCAATGAAGACATTGGGCACAATCAACTTGGCCACGTCTAGGGTCCATGGGTTTGATGCTAGAACCTTGTCATTCCTCTTCTAGTAGAAATACCAGTATAGGTTCAAACCTAACTGGGGTGTGATCGGGTCCCTGCAACCCTGAGCTAAGTCTCTGAAAACATTTTTTGACCCTTTGTTTACTGACCCAAGCAATAGAGCAAGCAATTGTGATTTCAAAGAGGGTTTACTAGGTTTGGCTTCATCTTTCTTAGCTCCTACTTTTGTTTTCTTTGGTGCCATTATGAAATTTACAAATAGGAATGAGTGAAACTTACCTGGTGATATAATTTTCCTTGAAAAATTCTCTTCTCCTCTATCCTTTGAGCTTTCCCATGACTCGATATCATCTCTCGTGAATGAAAAACAACCAAATTATTTCATGTATTTTAATTCCAAGCTGCATTTACTCCTAACTCATAAATTCGCATGATTCACATCTTTGTATCGAGCTCAATTCATAATTTGAAGTTGATTGATGTGACTGGTATGCTTTAAATGACTCAATGACTACTTTACCGTGTTACCTTGTGTCATTTTTCACTCCCCTTTAGTATCATGGTACATATTGTTACCTTGCTTTATTGTACCTCTCTACTGTGAGCTATCCTCTTTCCTCCTATGGTACCGTAGTGTCCTTCGATTCTCCTTTATTGCTTACCGCTCTACCGTACATCACTTTTGGTTTCCTTGCAGTGCCACAGTTTATCTTTCACATGCATACTAATATACCATCATACTGCGGGATACCCTTTACCTTCTTGTGGTACCGTGGTCTCATCCCAATGCCTTTTCTTAATACACCGCTCTATCATGGGTTATGTTTCTCCTTCATGTGGTATGGCGGTGTCACCTCCTATTATTGTTCTCAAGTGTACCGCTCTACCGTGGGTCATGTTCTAACCCTTTGTGGTATAGTGGTTTCTCTTCAACACTTTCCTCATCTCACTGCTTTACCATGGGCTAAGCTCTAACCCTCTACGGTATAGTGGTAGAAAGATGTTGTGTTAACTTGCTTCACCGTGATACCGTGAGCCATTTTGCAAGAAGCTGCGGTAAGGAGGAATGAGGTGAGTGCTATATAGAGTGGCCAATGTGGTAGCGGTACAATGGTAAAAGGATTTTTGTCTTCATGGAAGGCAATAAAATGATTTTTTATGAGAAAGATAGCATGAATTTGGGCTTTAGTGGATGAAAACCTCTAGAATTTTTTACTGGAATTTTGGTTCTAACAGCAGCTCCAGTTGGGGAAGAGATCACTGCAAGAATCCAGAATCTTTCAGGGTGCATACCAAGCCCCCAAAAGATATGAAAATGGAACTATGGTACATATGAAGTGGAGATGGATGCGGAGATGGAGATGGAAATGATCCTATACTACTGTACATGGAAAGAAAAATTTGTTTTTAATGAGGGAATTCTAGGACTGTCCATGTACTAGCAAATCCTAGTCCCTATTTTGATTTCCTAAACTACTGTGCATGGAAAATAATGTTTTAAGAGCTTTTTTAGGAGTTTTCCATGCATTGGAAATCCTTAATCCTCTAGTACTCCCTATGAAAAGAACTATTTTAGAAACTGCCCATGTACTATAAATTCTTGCTCCTCTCCAGACATGTTTTGTAAATAATAAGAGTCTTCCCCTCCTTTGCCAATGATCACAAAGGGACCTAACCACAAAGCTTCAAACTTTCCATGCTTTCCTTTCTCTTGACATCTAGCATTCCACATTAATATCCAATCATTTACCTCAAATTTTCTATCCTTGGCTTTCTTATCAAAAAGATATTTCATTTATGATTGCAACTTCATATTCTATTTTTGAGCCATAATACTTATTTCATCAAGTTCCGCAAGCTGCTCCATCCTTTCCTCCATTGGTTCTGGAATATCTAAATCTTCCTACATAATAAAATTATAAACTAGAAAAAGGTTTTGCAATGGCATCCTGGCTTGTGTTCCATATACTAGTTCAAATGGAGACTTTCCAATTGCTTTCTTTACTGTAATCTTGTCAGCCCATATAGCCAATCTCAATTTTCAGTCCCATGCCTTTTTGTTCCCATCTAACATTCTTCTTATGATTTTCAAAAGGATTTTGTTACTAGACTCTGCCTGACCATTTTCGTGTGGGTGGTAAGGAGCAACATAAGAGACAGTAATACCATATGTGTTGCAAAAATTCCTGAACTCATTAGACCGGAAACACATCCCATTGTCTGTGATCAACCTCACTGGTGTACCAAATCTAGTTATGATGTTCTCCATGAAGAAACTTATGACTACCTTCCTTGTTGCTTGTTTGGTTGGGATTGCCTCTACCCATTTGGTGAAATAATCAGTCGCCACCAATATCCACTTATGCCCTCCACTTGATTTTTCTTGTATTTCCCCAATAAAATCAATCCCCCATTAATGAAAAGGGGCTTCTACTTGCAAAGGTCTAAGGGGTAGGGCACCCTGATATTTCAACTTTCCTGAGAATTTTTGGCAAACTTCACATTTCCTTACATGTGCAAAAGAATCATTAAAAACCTTAGGCCAATAATAGCCTGCTCTAAGGATTTTATGTGTAGTCATTCTGGCAAAGAAATAACCTCCACACACTTGTTTATGCATCTCCCTCAAGACATATCTAGCCTGTGATTCATCTAGAGACAATAATAGTGATCCATCCCTATTTTTCCAAAATAGATCACCTTCCATAAACACATACTTGGATGCCTGCAATTTTAAAGTCCTCTTCTGCTTATCATTCAAACCTTCAATACATTTCATGTGTCTGAGATAGTATACTATGTTTGTGTACCAAGGAGTATGTTCAATGCTTGCAACTATACCATTCTTTTTTTCCACATTACAGATTTGGTTAGCTTCAATGTTTGATTCTGCCATTAGTTTGGCTAGACCCTGCCCCCTCACTAACTTGGTAATCCGAATCTACATGTTAAACTTTTAGATCTTATTGATCCATCTTCATATTTTCCCTATCACCTCTGTCTGTACTAGGATATATTTCACAGCTGCATGTGGAATATATGCAACTACTTTGGCTCCAACTATATATGGCCTGAAAACTTTTGTTGCTTTGACCAATACATAAGCTTATTTTTCCATAATATCATACTTTAATTCCACCCCCTGCAATGACTTGATAAAGAAGGATATAGGTTGCTCATAGCCCTCATCATTCTTTTGTAACATTACAACTTTTATGGTGTGGAATGAGGAAAATGAAAATATTTGAAAAGGTTTGGAAAATTTAGGGGATTTCAGAATGGGGGCTTCTTTGATTGCTTTCTTAATGGATATAAAAGCCTCTAGGGCTTCTGCAGTCCAATCTATTTTTTCTCCTTTCTTTAGCATTTTGGATATGGGCTTTACAATCTCAGTAAAATTTGACACAAATCTCCTAACAAAGTTAATTTGTTCAAAAAATGATTGAATGGATTTGACAGTTTTGGGAATGGGAATCTTATCTATGGCTTCTACTCTTTTAGGGTCTATACTAATTCCTTCTTTTGATACAATATGCCCTAAAAGCTTACCCTCTGTGATAGAAAAGTGACATTTCTTGGGATTGAGACTGATACCATATTCAAGAGCCTTGATGAATATTCTCTATAGGTGTTCTACATGGTCTTATACTTTTTTGGAATAAGCAGTGAGGTCGTCTTGATACACCACCATTATGGCATTGATTAAATCTGCAAATTCCACATCCATGGCCCTTTGAAAATTTTCCCCTGCGTTCGTGAGACCAGATAGAATTATCACATAAACATGTCCCCCATGGTGTAGTAAATGATGTCTTGTATTGTCCAGACTCTTTAACTTTAACCTAGTTATACCCAGAAAACCCATCCATCATTAACAGTTGTGACGTAGATAAAATGACTCTGCAAGCGAGATGGTTAAAACCAATCTAAACATGCATTAATCTAAATCAAACAACTAAGAACAAAGTAAATATACTAAACAGTAAATAAAGCAATATGAAATAATCTCACCGAATATCAGTCCACCTCTTTGAATTATCTTGATTGTCCTTCTCCATTTTTCCTTCATAGTATAATTGCCCTTATATTTTCATAAGTGTGCAAGTATAGCCTTGATGTATGTGATTATAGAAAAATATCTAAGATTAACAAGTTATGCTTCCAAAAGTATATAGATTTCGGGAGGAGGAATAATGACGAATGCCAGGTCAATTTATAGAAAATTGGTTTTCGAACGATCAGCTCAGATTCAAAAGAGAGATCAATGATCGAGATTGATGAATGTCATGCAACTGAGATTTGTGTCAGTTAGAATGTGAGTTAGGAAATTCTCCAGGATAAAGATTAAATTAAATAATAATTTAATCTAGTGTTAAGACTGTTCGAAAATAGATTGAATAAGAGATCAAGATTAAATAAATGATTTAATCTTCAGTTGAAAGTCTTCGAAAATTAGAAAAATGAGAATTGAATGAAAGGGATAAAGTTAGAACTCAACAACGATCTGTTTGAATGCACACATGAATTAATTAATTAATTAAAGATATTTAATTAATAAATATGTGCATGCAGGAGAATTAGACTGACTGATCAAGACAGAGAGTCTCTTCGCAAAGACGATCAAATATCGAATCAGGAGATAACTGACGGATTTAAATAGATCTCAAGTCAGATGGTGAGTGAATAATTAGTTAAGTAGATGATAGAAGAATGTGACAGAAATAACTATTTTTATGAATTAAATGTTTATTTAATTCAACATTCGAAATTTAAGGATTTAATTAAATAAATAATGATTTATTTAATTAACATTTGAAAAGGTTAATTGAATAATTAAATAATTTGAAATGAATATTTAATTATAGTTGAAATATGATAAAGGGGTAAATTAAATAATAAATTATTTAATTCGGAAAGAGAATTAATTAATTAGTGATGTAATTAAATAAATAATATTTAATTAATTAATCAAAGTTGAATAAGGGTCATAATGAATTAATTAAATAATTAAATTTTATTTAATTAATAGAAGAAAGATGCGTATAGGAAATAATTAAATAATTAACATTATTTAATCATGACCATGGACATTAGAAAATTATGTCGAAAGTGGTACTCGTAGGCCTAGACCAATTTTCAGTGTCTACAATTTTCCCCTCTTTGATACAATGTCGTTTATCACATTGTGTCAAATAAAATCATTAAAAACATGCCCCGGTCATGCCCTAATATGAAATAGGTTTAGGGTATGCCCCCTCAGGAAAATTGACGAATTTTTGAAATTTTTCAAGAAATTAGGAAATAGTCCCGATAAGTCAATTTGATGGCCAAAAATGCTATGGAGTTGATGGAATTGAATTTGGATGTGTTAGGGACGTGTACGGGTCGATTGAAGATGAAAGTTTATGCGGCCAATAGACAAGGTCAGAAGAAATTCCACTTTTAACCCTAGGTATAAACAAAAATTAGGGTGAAATTCAAATCATTTGCACCCCTAAGACTTGAAGAATTGAAGATTTTTCTCTGAGCTCTCGGCAAAATGTCTCCCGTTCCATACACTCATCATCGCGGATACAGGATCCCGACCTTCCAACGGTCAGCCGACGTGGGACCCTTGGTAAGTACCTTTGAACGATCTCTTGAATTTTTATTTTGCACATAGTATTAGGTAGTCAAACTTTAATTTTCAAATGCGTCGTTTTTAGTTCACCGCATTTGCTCGCAAAACGACGCAAATGAAAAATCATGCCTAGGACTTTTAGGTCGTTTAGGGAAAATACGCATTTGTTTATTTATGCACTGCATGTGATTTCTTGCATCGCATATGAGAATAGGGTAATCACATGTAGTTTTGTGAAATGCATTTGCAAAAGTGAATCGCATTTGCATGTAATTAGGAAATAAAAATGCATCGCATCTACAATTTGATTTACACATTTTCCTGTTGATTTGGGTTGTCTATTTTTGTGATGCATTTGCAATATGAAATGCATATGCCTATTTGTTCGACACATGTATGTTCATGCACCACATTTGAATTTGAAATGACGCATTTGACTGCCAAATTTTGAAAAAAAAATCTAATAGAAAAATGAAATGATTTGACGTTTTGACACATTATTTGAATGCCCTTTGCGGGTTGTATTAGATCCAATCTATACCCGGGAGTCATGGTCAGATACCTTCGAGCTCAGAAATCGGTTAGTGAGCACAAAGACATGCTTGTTATGGAGACTTGGACTTCATCACGTATGCACCATGCTCACTATTCGGGAAAACAGAGATATGCTTACTGCCCTATGCGAGAGGTGGAATTTTGAGACTTCTTCATTTCATTTGCCTATTGGAGAGGCAACTATCACGTTGGAGGATGTTTATAAGATTCTTAGATTTCCTATCAGAGGCGAGAGAGTGATGTATGATACCTAGAGGGGTTTTAGTGAGATTAGTAGATATTATGTATATGATGATATTCGTAGTTTAGGGATAGAGCACTACGAGATTAGATGGTAGGTGTTACCAGATAGATATGAGAGGATTGATTGTATACTATGTTAATTGATTGTTGGGATAGTTCTTCCTGACCTTCGAGGTCATGTATTTCTTGGTGGGTGGGGGGAGATGTTAGTTGGGATGCTTGAGAGGGAGGTTGTATATGACTGGGGTCCCTCTTTGTTGGCCATGCTTTATTTCCATCTCCATGATATAGCCTATAGAGATGCACAGTCGATGAGTTGCAGTACTACTCTTCTTATAGTTTGGGCATGGGAGCACATTGTTGTGTTTCATCCTCTTGTTACTGTTGAGCAGGATGCGAGATTCCCTTATGTTTTCCAATATGCAGGAAACATCACACAAAGTCATGTGGGAGACACAGGATACTAGAGACATGCATTAGACACATTAGTTCAGTTTACATGGCGACCTTACATGGATTGTAAGCGTTGGTCAAATGAGGACACGCATTTACCTTACTGTCGGCAGACACAATACCTGATAGGGAGGACTATTTCCAGTGTTCACATTATAGAGAGACATTTTCCAAACTGTGTCTTGAGACAATTTGGTGAGGTGCAGGATGAGCCTAGAGGATGAGTAGAGTTTGCTCGATCATCCAGAGAGGTTCCTTGGTGGGGGCCTATGATACCAGTGGCTACTGCAGAGGCAGACATTAAGGCATTACAACCTTTACTACAACCTTTACTATGGGGATGGAGCAGCGGATCTAGGGACTATAGTTGCTTATGATACCTAGTGGGTTGTGCATCATCTTGTTCCATACACGCATCCAGATCAACAAGCACCTATAGAGAGATGGGGTACAAGACCCAGAGGTCGACATAGAGGTGCTAGAGGAGGTGAAGATGATGGTAGAGGTGGTGGTGGTAGAGGTTGGAGATGAGTTTAGCTGGGACAGAGAGGTGCTCGACTAGGTGGATTATCACCTATTTGTGAGGCTGAGGTGGAGGTAGAGGATATACCGATGTTGGACCTCGGGGGTGGAGTGGAGATCGGGGTAGAGAATGTTGTCAAGGAGGCAATAGTAGAGGAGCATGCAGAGGCGAAGGTTGGAAGAGACAAGCATGCATAGGAGAAGGCCGGGAGAGTACATGGATATTGATCCCCTTGGCATACTAGTAGGATATGGAGAGGATGATGTGGAGGAGGAGATACCTATGGAGGAGCATGAGAGAGAGCTCCGAGACAGGATAGTAGAGGGGAGGCCGGATGAGGAGGTTCCCCAAGATAGTGCTATGGAGTCATTGGAGGAGAGGGTGAGAGTGATTACTGTAGAGAGGGATGCCATGTGGATGGAGAGAGACAGTGTTCTTATTGAGAGGGACCAGGCAGTAGCCCAAAGGTAGGAGACAAAGCAGCCGATTACTGAGATCATACGTCTCTACAGTGGTTCATCATCTGATGGTTTTTCTCGTGAGTTAGTCAGGGCAGTGGAAAGAGCTTCCTATTATAGGGATTTATATGAGTCACTGGTGCCTATTGAGAGATGAGGTCTTAGTTTTTTTGAGGCATGCAGCCATAGATCACAAATCAGGAGTCAGACGAGGACACAAAGCATAGAGGGTGTGGTAGGACCATCAAAGACAGGTCCATATGACAAGCCTCCCATTGAATAGAGAGTACCTCAGTGACAGATTCCTCCAAATTTGCCACATGGGAGTAGCAAAAGTGGGACAGATTGACATTTTCCTGTTTGTGGACATTGTATTTTGATCAGAGAGCCTGTGAGCTCCGTTTTATTTGTGGATACCAACTGACATTGTACTGTGACAAATGTTATTTTGAGCGATATATATATATATATATGATTTTTTGTGGCATCTATATGATTTGCATGTCCTACATGATGATGTTTTTTTTTCTATATGATTATGGAGCTAGATGATGTATGCACATGTTATGGATGATCATTTCTAAATTATGATGTGTTCATGCAACCTATGATGTTATGTTGATTCTATATGATAATGGCTAAATGTTATGTATGCATTTTATGATTATGGAATGAAATGTGATGTTTATATATACAATTATTTCTACATGTGATGCTATATGTACATGCAATGTTTTCATTATGTACCCTATGATAACTGAATGCTTATTATGCCATGATTTCCTAGATATGATAGATGCCTATATTTTTAAGTTTTTCAAATGTAATATATATATGATTTACAATGTATGGTATTTACATGATTTTTCTAACATGAATACATATGCAGGATGCTTTATATTTTTTTGCATCACAGGACTCCATCTTAATGCAAGAAAGAAGAAATGTTAATGTGATAAGAAATATGATGAAGAAAAGATATTGATGTTAATATTAGCAATCTTTGATATTTTGTTGAATCACAAAAGGCTTTGCACTTTATCATCATTGGGCAGTAACTAACACAAATGGAGACAAACACCAGGATATGACATAAATCAAGGTTTGCAAGGTCATCCACTTGCTAACAACAGACAGTCGTAGACAAGGAGTGTCTTAACTCATACTTGGGGTCAAATTGCCCTAGTCTTTTTGTCAAGACAAACCACAGACATCAAACAAATAAAAGATAGTTCATGAGACATCATTGCTCCTCTAAATCCTTCATGGGACATCCTCGAGGAAACTAGTAACATGACTCAAAATCCAAAGTTTAAAAGATAGTTGATAGACAACAGTCAAAGAAAAAGAGTCCTGAAACATCCTTGAGAAAGCTAGTAACTGGACTTAAATACAAATCCATAGAAAGATAAGACAAAATAAGATATAAATCATAAATCCAATAAAAGTATTTTCCAAAACTTGATCTTGTGTGATTGTGTGATGTTTGACATAGCTCGATGTGAGGGATGACACATACCATATAAGACGTTGAGTCTAGTTTCGACTTTGTGACTATCTGTGTAAGGCATGATGAAGCCTGGTTTCAGAAAGACACGTGTCATATAAGACATTGAGTCTGATGTCGTTGATGCAACAAGCTACATGAGGCTATGAAAATTGATGATGTTTGTTGTTAAGAAAGACATATCTTCCATAAGACATAACTTGATCATTTTGGCAATGTGTGTGATTTTGACTTGATGATAGTTTGACATGTTTTCCTTGTTAATGCATGACTTTTTTTTTATGTCGTGATTGTTATGAGTGTGTGTGTTGACTTATGTGGACATGAGATGATGTACCCTAAAGGAATGACCTAGCGCAGCCTCAGGGGCTCATCGATTGATTTCCTTGCCTACGTTGTACATGCAGAGACATCGTAGTTTGACTTGACTTTGACTGACATGAATGATTGACACATATGAACTTAACTTGATGTTTATGAGATGTATATGATAATGAGTGTGATAAACCCTAATGAAATGACCTAGTGTGGCCTCGGGGGCTCATCGATTGATGGCCTTGCCTATGTTATACACGTAGAGACCTCGTAGTTCAACATGACCAATGACTTTGACATATACAAAGAATGAGTCATGATTTTATGTGGGATTTTTGACATGTTTTAATTTTTTTCACTTTTTGAAGTTTTTTGATGTTTTTGGATTTTTTTTCAGGATATTTTATGATATTTTTGAGCTTTTTTCAGGACATTTTCTGACGGTGGAATGCTATGTACAAGGTCCAAATGACGCAAATCAAGGATTTTCCCCCAGTCAGGAATAAGACCTATAGGATGGAATGGGTAGATGGAATGGAATTGATGTCAATCATTCCAAGTAATGGATAAGACAATCATTTATTATGGGTGATGGTGAAAAGTCTAATTGGAATGATGGTAGATGATGGAGCGAAGTCGACTACACATGGTGCCTCTTTTCCAATTTTTCACAATGGTACTTATCCATAGCGCCACCGAAGTGGTTTTCACTATTGGACGAATTATTTCTCTTTACTATTTTCTTGATTTTTTAATTTTTTTGGTGTTACAAAGATGCCTGTTTGCCAAGTTTTCATCAAGGTGACAATTTTTTTGTTTTTCTACTTTTTTTGTATTTTTAAGATTAAGACATGGTTCCCAGAAGCTACGCATAGAATCTCTTCAGATGAAGGTTGTTGATCGGTGACAAAAGTGGTTCTCCTTCAGTGGTTGAGATTTGATACACTCATGATCCAAAGGCTTCTGTAAGAATATAAGGCCCTAACCAGTTAGGTTCAAACTTACCTAGTTTTTCTCTTTCTATCTGATTATTAGGATTGTCCATCAAGACTAGGTCACCAATGTCGAAGTGTTGATTTAGAAATTTCCTATTATAGTTGTGACAAAGCCGATTCTAATATGCTTGAAGATGATCTAATGCCTTTTGTCTTCATTCATCACGGAATTCTAACTCATGAAATTTGGATACACGATACTCTTCATCATCAATATGACCTTTCAAGGATACCCTTAGAGAAGTAATTTCAACATCAATAGGTAAGATAGCTTCATAACTAAATACCAGGGAATATGGAGTGGCGTTGGTGGGAGTACAGATGCTTGTGCAATAGGCCCATAAGGCAGGATTAGGCTATAGGTGCCAACCACGACTAGTGTCATTGACAGTCTTTTTGAGGATTCTGATAATGGTTTTATTAGATGCCTCTACTTGTTCATTACCTTGTGGGTAATATGGAGTGGAAAAATGATGTTGGATAAGGAATTATTCACAGAGATGGAGGACTTCTTGGTTTTTGAATGGACAACCATTATCTGTAATAATAGATTGAGGTACACCATACCGACAAATGATATAGTTTAGAATAAACTTGGATATTTGTGTGTTGGTGATGTAAGTCATGGGAATAGCATCAATCCATTTGGTGAAGTATTCGGTGGCGATTATGATGAACTTATGGCCATTAGAAGATGGAGGGTATATCTTACTTATGAAGTCAAGTCCCCATTGGGCAAAGGGCCATGGTGAAGTAATCAGACGAAGCTCCTGTGTTGGCATGCATATCAAATCTTCATGTATCTGACACTGTCGACATTTCTTGACAAAGATATATGAGTCCTTTTCCATAGTAGGCCAATAAAACTAATCTCATAATCTTGTGGGCTAAGGTAGGATCACTAGAATGGGATCCACATATACCCTCATGTATCGCTTGTAAGGTTGCTTGTGCTTCTTCAGCATCGAGACATATCATCAAGGTGTTATCTAAGGTACGTCTATACAGGGTATCTCTGATGATGGTGTATTTGGTAGACCTACGGATAAAGGTTCTACGTTGGTTGTTTGATAGGTCTAAAAGTAGGATTTGGGCATTTAGATAGTCGTATATGTCCTTGTACCAAGGGGAAGCAGGACCAACAATGGTACACACCATCACGAAATCGAGGACATCATAGGTAGGGACCAAAAGGTGTTCGACCAAAAACTCGAATTTAGACATGTTGCTAGGGATATCCAATAAGGAACCCACAGTTGCCATATCATATGCTGCCCTATTCTGAATGTGTGGTATTTATTGAAAGGTGATGTCATCAAAGTATTGCTTGAAACTATCGGCCATGTGCTTGTAGGGAGCAAGTTTCTCATCTTTAGTTTCATACTCATCATTAACTTGTCGGACTACTAACTGAGAATATCCATAAACATGTAAATTCTTGATCTTCCATTGGGCTGCCATTCTTAGTCTTATCACTAGGGCTTCATATTCTGCTATGTTGTTGGTGCAAGGCAAATCAATCCTAAATTATTTAGGAATAGTATTTCCTTGTGGTGTAATAAATAGTATGCCTGCTCCTGAACCACGATTAGTACGTGACCCGTCAAAGTATAATTTCCATGTGGTTCTAGTGTAAACTTTGAAGATAAACTCATCAGGAAAATCTGCCACTAAAGGATGGTTTGCCTTAATTGGTGCATCTACTAATTAATCTGCAATTACTTGCCCTTTTATAGCTTTCCTTTCCACATACTAGATTTCATATTCACTAAGTATCATCACCCATTTAGCCAATCATCTTGTTAATGTTGCTTTACTTAGGAGATATTTTAGAGGATCAATCTTTGCAACCAACATGGTTTGGCGGTTTAGCATATAGTGCCGAAGTTTTTGAGTAGCAAAGACTACCATAAGATAGGCATGTTCTATGTTATTGTAGTTTAGTTTGTATCCTACCAAGGTATGACTGATGTAGTACACTGCCCTTTCATGACCTTGATCATCATTTTGTACGAGTAGGGCTCCTAGTGCTGACTAAGTTGCTGAAATGTAAAGTATCAAAGGTCTGTCATCTCTAGGTTTCATTAACACAGGCGGTGTAAGCAAATAATCCTTGATTGTTTGGAAAGATTCTTGGCATTTGGGTGTCCATGCAAATGGTACCCCCTTCTTGAGAAAATGTTGGAACGGATGAACCTTGTCTGCTAACTGTACTATGAAGCGTCTAATAGACTGCACTCTCCCTTGTAGTGTTCTTAGCTGACCGATGCTGACTGGTGGAGGCATGTCAATTATAGCTCTTAATTTTGCAGGGTCCACCTCAATGCCTCTTCTAGAAATGATGTATCCTAGAACTTTTCCTGATTTAATGCCAAAGACACATTTTTTTGGATTTAGTCTTACGTTGTAATTTTCCAGTCTTTGGAATATCTTGTCAAGTACTTTCAAATGATCTGATCTTGCCAATTATTTAGCTATTATATCATCGACATAGTCTTCCATGAGAGTATATACAAGGTCATGGAAAATAGTCATCATTGCACATTAATACGTAGCTCCAACATTTTTGAGCCCAAAAGGCATAACATTCCAGTAGTATGTTCCCCATGGACATGTGAAAGTTGTCTTGTGTTGGTCCTCAGTAGAAATTTTGATCTGATTATACCTAGAGAAACCATCCATGAGGGATAAAATATCATATCCTATTGTAAATTCCACTATCATGTCAATGTTCAGCAAAGAGAAGTCATCCTTAGGACATCCCTTATTGATATCTCTGAAGTCAGTACAAATGCGGATGCCCCCAGAGGGTTTGGTTACTGGGACTAGATTAGAAATCCAATCTACATAGTCTATGGACCTGATGAATCCAACATCCAATAGCTTCTTAAGTTCAACTTTGACTAGTAAAGCGATTTGTGGATGCATTTTTCTTAACTTCTTTTTGACTGGCTTAACACCTGGCTGTAATGGTAGATGATGCAATATAAGGTCTGGATCTATCCCAGGCATGTCAGCATATGACCATGCAAAGTTTATATGTCTCTTTGTGAAGAAGTCTCGAAACTCTTGTTTCTTTGTCTCTGTCAAAGATGCTACAAAGTATATTACCTGCCGGTTTTCTTCAGTGTTTATGTTGATCTCAACAGACTCTTCTACTAACATGGGTGACTTTTCCTAAGCAACTAGGAGAATTTTCAAACCCCCATCCTTGGGTGCCTCGAAGAGGTTTTCTCCCTCAAATGCATCCTTTATTTTTACTATTTCTTCTTTGAAAGGTTCCTTTTGGTTTTCACCTAGGGACTTGTCATTTTCATCATTTTCTTTTTTTTCTTTTTCCTTTCATTTTTGCGACTGGAGGTATGAACAGACTCCCCAAAATATGCTTTGTCATCCAAGTCTATGGTAAAGCCAGCTTTATGATCACCTCTAGGTATTCCTTCTCGAAGTCCCATGAACTCAGTTATCGCTTCGTCGTTCTCGAATATGTCTAAGATGGGTGTACCTTGTTGATCCTAATCGATAAGTTGGGGATATACAAGGGGCATGTCTCATCAGAGTTATCAAATGTGGAGGCTGACAAGGTGAGGATAGAGTGGTTGACATGGTCACAGAAGTTTTGGACTAACTCCTTTTTGTTCTTTTCCTGTGGATAGGTAAACTCCGATGTGGGACTACTGTAAGGGCTAAGTCATTAGAAGATGGTTCATTTGGTGCCCAAGTGGTAGGATAAAGGTTTTCCCAATAGTAAGCCTATGCCATTATTCTTTTGACAAGGACTTTTTAGGACGGAGACTAGATGGATTTGGTATGGGTTTTATCATTTTGTCAAGTTCCCCAAATAACTTATCTAGGTCCATTATGCTAGTGGAGGAAAGGGAATCCCATTCATATTCGCTTGAGTCAGTGGAGTCATCATAAACTGGGTCTAATGGTTCATGGGATATCTCGATGTCTTCTGAAGCACTTACTTCCTCTTGTAACGATGATGAAGTACCAGGAATAACAATTCAAATCGGTTGAAACCCCAACCCTAGGCCTTTTGGTCATGGTGAGATAATGATTGGTTCAGTCCTTCCATTTGGATGCAGTCCTAACCCACTATGCCCATCATATTCGTTACTTTGCATTATCGTGAAGCCTTTTCCATATTTATCTTTAGATATATGAATAAACGGGGGAGGGTATTCATTTTCCTCTTTGTACAACCACGAGTTGATTTCATCTTAGTTTGTAGCTTCTTTACTTAACTCTCCCCATTTTGTCAATGTCATTTTAGGATGGTCATGGAACGCGACTACTAATTGTCTCCTATCTGTTGTGGGTAGACCATATGACTTAGGAGGAACCATTTGACTGACACAGTAGCATGCTTTCATGTTGTATTCTCCACAACCCTTATCTTGGATCTCGACCTTAGGAGTAGATGATGGTGTTTTTTATGTAATGGACTTGGTAAGAGTTGATGGATCAACATACAAGGATAAGGTGGAGGATGAAGCCTCTTGATTGACTGGGACTTATCTTTGTGGAATTTCATGTAGGCTTGTGCAATATTAGAAAGGGTTTGGGTCACCATCAATGGTGACCTCTGTACCATTGTACATGCCGAATTTGAGACATTGATGATATGTGGAAGGGACGGATTTCATAGCGTGTATCCAAGGTCTACCCAACAAAAGGTTGTAGGGAAGGGTGAGATCTAAGACTTGGAAACTAGTGTCCATAACTACAGGGCTAATCCTGATAGGGAGTGTGACAACTCCTTTAGATGATCTTTCATCATCGTCATATGCCTTAATGACTATACTCTTAGTGTTGTCCACGCATGCTTATGAGAAACCTCATGCCTTAACCAATTTCAAGGTGCAAAGGTTCAACCCTGCTCCTCCATCTACCAAGACTCGTTTGACTTTGGTTTGATGGACAAGAACTTCGAGGTGTAGTGGGTCGTTATGATTGGTCTTCTCAGTTGAATAATCCTACTAAGATAATGTAGCATGATGGGAATTGGTTAAATATCCTACCATTTCTTCGAAACGATTGATATCTAAGTTGGTAGGGACAATTGTGCTTTGCAAGGCTTTATTGAGAATGGCTCGATAATCTCGTGATAGGGTCAATAGTTCCAAGATGGATATTTGTGTTGGGGTCTTCCCCAACTGGTCAAGTAAATTATACTTAGGCTTGGAAGATTGTGGTGGTGGCTTTGATGAAGGACCTGGAAGGGTTATCTTCGTTCTGCATGCATTGACACCACATTCAGGATGCTTCTTTATGGTAATGGTGTTGATATTTTCATCAATAGCTCGGATATGATTGATGATAGTACCTAGTTTATAATCATACTTAGCACTATTATAATTGGTCGAGGTATTATTCTTAGTTCCCGAACTGGAGGCCTTTCCTCTCCCATGGTCATGTAGTGGATCTATGAAGACCTTGTGATCACTGTTCTTGGTATGTTTCTACCCATTGACTTCCATGGTTCCGTTTTCAACAAAATCTTGTATGATGTTTTTCAATTGTCGGCATTGTTGTAGGTTGTGTCCCTTTGTTTGATGGTATTCACAATACGCATTATCATCCCACCATGAAGGTTTAAACTATCTAGGATCATACTGTTTTAGTTCCTGAGGTTTTAGGAGATTATGTTTGATCAGTTCTTTGAAAACTATCTCGATTGGTTCCCCCAAATGGGTAAATTCACATTTAGGAAATCTCCTCTCTGGTCGTTGTTGTTGCGAATTTTGGAAAAATTTGGTTGTTTGATCTGGATTATTAGTCATGTCCTTATTGGATTTGCAACCTCTAAGTGTGATGATAGGTCCCACATGTAGGGTCTTAGCATCAACAATACCGTCATTTGTTACATTCTTGTTTCTAGACCAAAATTTGTTTCTATCATTGGGAGGGTTTTGGTGTTGAACAACTAGGTTCCTGCCTGGTACCTTAATGTCTCCTTTGTCAATAATGTCTTTTTCAAGTATGATGCCTTTTGCACCAAGTCAAGGAAATAAGTACAACAATGTACTCTTAAATCACTTCTCAGTTTCGAATGAAGATTTTCAAGGAATATCGTGACTTTTTGTTTTTTTGGTATCTCAACTAGACATCGACTAGCTAAACTTCTCCATCTCTAAAAGAAAGTGGTGAAAGTTTTTCCTTCTTCTTACATAGTGTGACACAAGGTAGCTATCGTTATTTCATTATCTATGTTGAAGGAAAAGTGTTTGACAAACTTCTTAGCTAATTCGCCCCATGATCTTATGTCATATGGTAATTTAGAGAAAAATTCCAATGCTTTCTTGACAAGGGTTCACGAAAAGAGTCTCATTAAGTATGTGGGGTCATACGAGATGTCCATGCATGTTGTAGAAAATTCTCTGATGCGTTCCAAAGGATTCCTCTTCCCGTTATACTTAGGAAAATTTGGTATAATGTATCCGTGTGGGAAGGGTGTCATGTATAGCACTTTTTCAAAAGGACATGGACATAAATCTTGCATTGAGATAGTTCGTTTTCCAGACATAGACATAGTGTCTATTTGTTGTTGTAGGATTTGCATTTGATTTTCTAGAACATCTATCTGTGTCAATGATATGTTGTTTGCGTTGTTAGGATCGATGTAAGTGTTTTGAAATGCTATGTTCTATGACGGATTGTGATTTGGTGAGGGTATATATCCTATTTGAATGTTCAGATTCAGTGTAGGGATATATCCTGTCAGAATGTTTTGATTTGGTATAGGAATATTTCCTGTCACAATGTTCTAATTTGGTATAGGAATATTTCCTGTCACAATGTTCTAATTTGGTATAGGAATATTTCCTGTTGGAATGTTGTAACCCCTATTTCTGGAATGGCAGTATGTGGTATAGTTGTGTTCGTGCCAACTTTGGATCTTTTACTAGTAGTGTTTGTGCCAAAGGGGTTTGATGGAGATTCTCTCGTAGTGAATTGTAAACCTTGTGTTATGTTGAATGGGGTTGTGTTTACAATTGATGATGTTTGAGTAGATATTCCAGTTGGTATTGTTGTGGTAATTTGAGGAATAGAGACACTTGACATCATGGTTTGCATTGGTTGAGTAGATGTTTTCAAATTGTGAACGTCAAATCCTGGTGGTAATGTGGCACCTTCTACTAACAACTTTGCTAAATATCGTTGGGGATCATTTTCCAAACACTCATCCATAAAGGATGCAAACTCAGGATCTTGTATGACAACGTCTATGTCTTCAAAAAAAAATTTCCATGTGTGTCTTTAGTGACGTGTTTTTCAAGAATTTTTTTATGTGGTCTCTCTTTCCCTGATGGTTGGTTTCCGAAAGGATTGATGAATTCATTAGGGTCTGAAATTTCTCTTTGTTTCTTCTTAGCCCTTGTTTCAACCATGAAAGTGTTTCTAAAAATGGGTAATGCAAAACTATGTCTAGAAACTGATATGTTCTATTTCTATGTTTTTGGATTTTCTAAATATAAAAGATGTCACTAAAATCAAGGATTTCTAATATGATGTATACTAGGATGACATATGCTAGGATAGATTATATGCCAAAAAAATTAGTAGACTATGTCGGTAAATGATTCTAAGCGGGTTTAACCTACCACCTATGGAATAATCCAAAGCTATGACCTAACTTTACCAAGGAACCTGATGTAGGACAAAGACATCTGATAAGGTAAATTTCCTAAACTAGACTAATGAGCTGGAAGGACTCACTAGTAAGACAATAATGACTAGGTTCAATGATAATGACAAATCGAAGCATGAACGTATCCAATGATGCGAAAAGCTATTCTATTCTATGATATGCAAATTCCTATGGGGTAACTAAGTTTTTGCAACTAAGATGACTATCTCTAAGACGTAAATGACACCTAAACAATATAAGGTTTTTGAGCAATTTTCCAATTTTTGTCCAAGATTGACCGTAAGAAACATAAGTGAAAAAGACAATTTGTTTTTCAAACTAAGCTTTCAGTTTTTGAGATTTTTTGTGACAATCAATTGCGACTCAAGTTGTAGATGCATTGAGAAATTTGACAGATGTGTTTCAGTTTCAGATGTGAGTAATTGATAAAATCTAGTGGGAATGTTGAAAGACAAATGAGACTTTTGCAGATAGATGCGGTTTAAGTTATGAGAGATGCAACTCACAAATCAGTTGTGACTCATTTAGCAAATGTGACTCGATATCTAAACTCTGTGAAAACTAAATTTTTTGACAAACACATGTGGTTATTTATTTGATAGTTGCGACTTGTAAAGACACACGCGGCCTGAAATTTGACAGTTGTGACTCACTTTACTGTTGCGGTTTTCTGATGACAAAATTATGAGTGACTCAGTTTTATGATCATGTTTTGGCAATTTATGCAAAAAAAACAATCACATAATACAATGTTTTTAGTTTTGACGTGAATGAATCTATTAAAATTAGAAGACAATTACATCCTAGGCTTTTATAGATAGTATTTACTGAGTTCTTACTTGGGTTTCCCCAGCTATGCATATTCAAGGTAGATGACTAGTAGCTTGACCCCACTGGCTCCCCTCCATGACACTCACTTATACGGGGCAGCCAAGCTACTATACCCATAAAACTCCCATGGCATACATTTCATCTCTACACATGAACTGTAAGAATTTAAGATGTATTCACAGGTCTGACCTGTTGCACCAGTAAATAGATTGGGATTTTGGAAAAACTACAAGGTTTTTAGTAAGGCCATTTCATTCGTGGGGCACCATCCATGTGGCAAGAGACCATTGCTTCCCTTCTCGTCAGAACAGTGAGCGTGATTGTTGGGGTTTCCCCCAAAAATTCACTTTTATATACTGATTGGAAGTCGCTGGCGACAAGCGTGTTACTGATCTGAGTTGTCTTGGGGTGAGTACTTTTTCCCACCAAGACGGGCCTAAGTTCTAGAGTCAGTAACTGGTTCTCTTACACCCAGGATCACATGAATGCGCAAGGGGAGAGGATACTTCGATATACCGAATCGTAAGGGTAATTACAAAGTGTGCTTTCGCACCAGACAAAGCAGACACTGGTTAATTTTAAGCCAAATGACAATTATCTAACTACCAAACACAAAATTTCATTTTAAAATTTTAAAGTCTTCGACAACAGGTCCTACATGCAATTTGTTAGTAGTTTTGTTGGTCTTTGTCATTCATCCTTCAAGAAAAGGGGTTTGGTTTTCAATATATTCTACGCTTCATCCTGCAAAAACTATGTTATCCTCCTAAATCACATGCTGCAAACAAAACATTAGCAAAAATAACAAAATGAAAATACTAAAAAATTTAAAATCGAAATTGTTACCAGTCAGATGCGTCGCGTTGTTGACAGTCAAATGCGTTGCAAGAAATATCGGATGTGTCTCATGTCATCAAATGCATCTCAGAATCTTTCAATCATGGTTCATGGAATCAGATGCTTCATTTCGTCAGTCAAATGTGTTTTTCTGTACGATACCAACAAAAGAAAAAAAGAAAAAAATGGAATGGATTTGCAAAGATTGAAGTGTCTTCATGTCAAGTTCACCAAATGTGACATAGATAAAATGAATCTGCAAGCGAGATGGTTAAATATAATCTAAAAATGCATTAATCTAAATCAAACAACTAAGAACAAAGTAAATAAACTAAACAGTAAATAAAGCAATATGAAACAATCTCACCGAATATCAGTCCACCTCTTTGAATTATCTTGATTGAAATTCTCCATTTTTCCTTTTGTAGTATAATTGCCCTTAGATTTTCATAAGTGTGCAAGTATAGCCTTGATGTATGTGATTATAGAAAAATATTGAAGATTAACAAGTTATGCTTCCAAAAGTATATAGATTTCGGGAGGAGGAATAATGACGAATGTTAGGTCAATTTATAGAAAATTGGTTTTCAAACAATCGACTCAGATTCAAAAGAGAGATTTATGTCAGTTAGAACGTGAGTTAGGAAATTCTACAGGATAAATATTGTGAACCCTAGTTTTGTACCTGCACAAATACAACAAACAAACACAATATTAGATCATATGCAAGTTAAAAACAAGGATTCCCCATGAAATCCATTTAAAAAAGCTTAAACTAGGAAAATGAAGAACAAAATATGAAAATGAAAGTAAAATCCTAATTAAGCAAGCAAACTCATGATCCCATGGGGAGTTGGTGCCAATTGATGTGTCAAAATCAACCCTTTCCCAACTCCTTTGTAAGCTTTGTTGATGCTTTGATCCACTTGGTTGAATTCCTGCATAACCTAGCTAAGAACTTGATAAAGAGATATGAAAATGGCTATGCATGAAGATGGATTTGAGTATAATAAGTTTACTCAAATTGTGGATGTTAGAATGAGAGGAAGAGTCTCATTTATAGATTTCCAAAATGGAAGAGAGAGTGAAATTGAGCAATGTGGGATAAAAGATAATCCAATGGCATTGTGTCACTTGTCCACATGTGATTGGAGGAGGGATGAGCACATTTTGGTCAATGTGCATGATAAATGATATGAGATTAAAATTTTAAATTTGAATGTGACATGTTGGAGGGAGAAGGAAATGGAGTTAATGTCACTTGGCTCAAGGCCAAGGACATGTAAGAGGAGTGAATGCCTTGTTGGATGTACAAGTCCACTTGAATTTTGAATTCAAATTTGAGGGAATATTCCCTTTTTATGCCATGTGAGGGAAAATAGATGAATTAATAAATCAAAGTAATTGATTTATTGTGCAAGTTTCATTCTCTAGAAAATGTGACATAGATTAAGATTAAATTAACCAAAGTTTAATTAATTTAATGAGGAATTTAGGAGATGTGACAATTTAGACTTAAATTTATGAATTGATTTAAGTCAAGAATTAAGAGGAAAGGTTTAATTAAATAAATGTTATGATTTATTTAACTAAAGGGGATAATGTTAGATTAAATTAAATAATGTTTAATTTATTCAATTTAATAAGAAGACATTAGAGACTTGATTTAGATAAAATGAATTATTTAAATAAACAGAGATATAAGGTTAATTAAATTAAATTGATTAATTTAATCAACAAAAAAAAAAAGACTTAATCAAATAAATAATGATTTATTTAATTAAGGGATGAAAGGTGTTGATAAGTTGAGAGTATGATTCGAGATGAAACGATGTTAGTAAACCAGGATCAGGTGCATGTATATTTTCCATGTCTACATTTTGCCCCTCTTTGAAGCAATGTACTTGTTACATTGATTCAAATAATAAACTGTTGTGATCAAAGTTCAAAATTTCTTTGATTTTTTCGAATGCCCCATTGTTGCCCCAGTAGAAGTATTATGCTGGTATACTACCCCCTCGAGAGATCAGGCAGAAATGCTAATTTTCCGATTGATATCACGATAAAATGCGAGATGAGTGGTTCTATTGATCAAAGGATGAAAGATAATTCTTTGATGTAGAAAATTCTAATGATGTATAGAAAGTCATCGGCCATGGGTAGCCTCATGTATATTTTGATACAACACACCGATTTTAGATAGAAATGTTAGTAAAGATAGAAGAATAAGAAGAATGGAAGGAGGATCCACACAATCCTATGTTATGATGATGATGATGATTTGCTTACCAGGAGTTGGGATTTAAAAGGACCAATTACTTTATGTTTGATAACACACATAGGTACGATGCATCAAGGTATAAAGGACCAGGATGGTGTTGTACCTAGTGTGATGGACTTTGACTCGGCAATCAGATAAGATGCTCTTGTTCACACTTGACATACGAAAACCTTGCTAGCACAGACCTAACAAAGCAAGTATTCGCTAAGTGATTTTACAAGAATATCCAACAAGTACAATAGATAAAAAAGATAATGATCATTGCCCCATTCATTTCTCTCTAAACCTATTTTGTTTAGGCATCATCAAGAGGTCCTTGGAATGAGTGCAAACTAAGATAAGTCAAAAAGACCAGATAAAGTAAACAAACAAGCTAATGTTCTTCATACCACTAGCCAAAGTTAAACTACTACGGGGTACCTGATGCTTATGTCCATCGTGGGAAGGATACATCCTAGGAAATGTTGTGATTAGGGTTTTGGTGAGACTGATTGGGTGTTAAGCTATTGATACTCCGAGTTGATTAACTTGCTTGCTTACTAACTTAGACTTAAGACTCTGACAATTAGAGTGTTCACTTTGGAACCTACTAGACTTGCTTCTGACTGACTTACCAAATGGTGACGACGATGATTGATTTATTAGGAATGATGAAAACCATGGGTGAAAGCGAGATGAGATGAAAGTGCCATTTTGGATTTTTCAGATATTTTGAGGCTATTTTTTGGTATTTTTGAAATGTTTTACAAATTTTTTTGGTATTTTTGAGATTTACGGTGAAGAGACTAACCTATAGACCTATCCTAGGGGTCTCGGTAGCTAATCCATAGATTAGCCTTGCCTACATTATATATGCAGAGACCACGTAGTTCGACTGATGACAGAATTGACTCAATGATGAGATAGATGGGCAAACGGGCTTCCATTTTATTACGACGGACACCTAAGGACTGACCTAAAATGTCTCGGGAGATGATCAAAGATCAACCTTGCCTACGTTGAAGCTCAGAGACGATGTAGTTCAGACGGTTGACTCTATTTTTTATTTTTTCTGATTTTTTACATGTTTTAGATTTTGAATGATTTGGATGTTTTTGGATTTTCGCATGATTTTGACGATTTGGATGTGGATATGTGATGATATCAGTGCTCTTTTTTGGAATTTTTTTGAAAACTAAGATAAGGTTGATTGATCATATTGATGGATTGATAGTTTGACTAAGTGTGTTAAGTCAAACAAAAGTGATAATGCACTCATAAACTCTAGGAAGTTGTGTTATCCTAGATTAAACTCATACAAGATAGGGTATTTTGACTAAGTGTGTTAAGTCAAACAAGTTGATGATGGATTGGATAATTTGACTAGGTGTGTTAAGCCAAATAAGGTGATAATGAACTTGTAAACCCTAGGAAGTTGTGTTACCCTAGAGGTAAATTTGCTCAAGAGGATGGTTTGACTAAGTGTGTTAAGTCAAACAAGGTGATAATTGATTGGATTTGATTGATCAAGATTGATGAAGCTTGATTTGGAAAAAAATCATTTTGATGATTTGATGTGACATTGAAGTACACATTAGATGCAACTGATATTGATTGTTTGGATTGATGTTTGATGAAAGATAAAGCTTGATAAGGAACATCTTCCTGTCAAAATATACCATGGGCTAGTGATTTGACTTTGTGCTCACAAATTCTTGACCAATTTTATTTCATGTTTACCAATGCTTGGATCACCACATAAGTAGGAGGATATAGATCAAGATTTATTCCCAAAGCAAGATGTAAATATCTACCCCTAGTGTCTAGCAATGTTTTAATGACCATGGGTGGATTCTCAGATAGATGTATCGATGGATGGATATGGTAAGCATGCAAAGGATGCCAAGGATTATCTTGTGACAAGATAAGGTGTTCGAACAAAGGAATTCTCATTTGGATAGTGCTTCATGGCTCATATAACGTTGGACAAGATAAAATCAATGAAAATGACCCATGTCAAGATGTTCACCATAAACAAGTGTAAAGTGTGCACCAAAATTTTATCAAGATCAAATTAATTTTGATTATGGATGCAGATATATGAAAATGGATGGGATAAACGGTGCATGGATGAACGGATTTATTATGGATAAGATGGAGGGAATGTTGGCTTTATTATGGATGTACTAAGATGTTTTCTCCTGAAATGGCGCACATAGACGCTCGATTCTACACATGATGCCTGTTTGCCAGGTTTTCATCATGGTACCTATCCAAAGTGCCACCAAAGTGGTTTTCACTAGAGGACAATTTTTTTTTCTTTACTATTTTCAATCCTTTTTCTAATTCGTTTTAGGATTTTTTATATTTTTTATTTTTTGTGTTTTTCTGAAAGATTGTAAGCTCATGTTGAACCACCTGGTGGTGTTGATTTTTATGCTTCTATCATAATTTTCCATCAATATCCTACTTGAAGAAGTTGCTTTGCCAAGATATGTGCACTTGAATGCAAATTTTGAGATTCTTGATCTGCTTTGCTGATACCGGAGTTAACTTTGTCTTTGTGCGCACATGATAGAGTGCCTTCTGAATCCTTATGATGAAAGGGTTTCTGCTAATAAATGGTCAATGTGAGGATTGGATATCATGCGTGGAGGCATGGATGGTGGAGTGTGTTTAGGAATAAAAGATGGATTGGTTGATAGTTTGGAACCTTTGACTCTCCAAACTTGGGAAGATGAGCAATGATGGGTGGATATGGAAGTGTGCATGGAATTAGGACCAACTACTTGATACACTTTGTATGTTGCTTGAGAAGCTTGATTTTTTCTTTGTGGACATTTTTGATGGATACTTGCCCCCTTTTTACTTTGCTCCATAGTTTCTTTGACTAAGGGAGTATGATAGGGATCATCTTCTTTTTATTTTTTGTTATCCATATGTATTTGATTTGTACGATATGCTTCTTAGCTTCTTTTTCCTTGATACCATTCTTCATGCTTTGTTTCAAATATTTCTTTTGAAATTGGTCCCAACTTTTGAATGGGGTGATGGGTGGATGAAGATTCATGACGTGGCTGGTTGTAGTATTGGCATTGGTTTCATCATGAGGATCCTTCATTCCCTCTATGTTGATGTTTGCTTGAGATGAATTTTCACCCAATATGGTGATAGTAGCACCTTTGCTCTTTGATTCTCCTTGTTTTGAGATGTCTTGTTCAGAATACATTCTCTGATAAATGATTTTTGTAGATGTTATTTCAATTTGATGCTCTGTTGACTCTGGAATATCTTGTTCTATTTGACATGTTCCCTTAAGTGGATAATATTGGATATCTTCATACATGATGTCCTCAGTCTGAATTTGGGATATATCTGACCCTGATGTTGACAACTGAGTTTGGCTGTAGGAATTAATATCCTGATCTTTTTATGTAATGTCAAGAGTAAAGGAATCTTGTTATGAATGAAGATCATCTATGTGTCCATCCACGAGAAGCATCTCATGGGTGGATGGAGGAGTATGTGCTATGTGGATGTGATCATCTTATATAGATAGGAGAGTATTGTAGTAGCTTGGAGATGTAAATTCTTGATCTTGAATGATTTCAGAATTGCTTTCAACATGCTTTGGATCAAGTTCTTGACATGGGTCAATTTCAAAGAATGGATTGCATTCTTGGATATCTTCATTAGGCATAGGAAGATTCTCAAATGTCATGAGGTCAAAGGATGTCCATATGTTTTGGAAAGGATCATTGCTAGACTTTGGTGAAAGATGTTGATCATGCTTTAGAGTAAATTATTGAGATGTATCCTCTAACTCATGAGATGATGTAGAGACATTTTCAACATGATCATTGGTCAAAGGATCTTGATCATTATTTTCAATGATTGTGGTGGGAATATGTTGCAAGCTCTGCTTTGGGAGTAAGGCCTATATGTTCTGCTGAGCCAATAATACGTGTTGTTGGTCGCGTTGTTGTTGTGCCAACACTACTGAATTTGACACCAATTTCTCACGGACGTTCGTCGGACTTTCGACGATCTATTGTCAGTCGACCGACAAATCGCAAAAATCAACGTCGTCACTCACTTTTCATCTATATCTCGACGGAATGTAAAATGTCGACCTCACAATGCAAGCTCATCAGAACCGCGATGCGCCCTTCATCGATCGCACGATGAACAGTGGTTGGACCACAAGCAGCATAGTGTCGTTGAAGAATCAGAGCAGCGACATACATTCATCGAAACCGAGATGAAAATGTCATCGGTCTAGTGATGAACAGTACCTAGAGCACAGGTGGCATACCTTCACTGAAGCGTCAGAGCAGTAACATACATTCGTTGGAACCGAGATGACAATGTCATCGGTCTAGCGAGGAATAGTACCTGGAGCATGGGCAGCATACCATCGCTGAAGCATCGGAGCAACGACATACATTCTTCAGAACTGAGATGACAGTTTCGTCAGTCTAGTGACGAACACTACCCAGAGCATGGTCGACATACTGTCGATGAAGCATCAGAGTAGCGACATGTATTTGTCAGAACTTAGACGACTGTTTCATCGCTCTAGCAACGAATAGCACCTGGAGCATGGGCAGCATACCTTTGCCAAACCGTCAGATTAACAACATAATTTTGTCAAACTCATGATGAAATAGGCAAGTCATTACAGCGAAAGTTCATCGAATACATTGCAGATTCATCAGATGCTTTTTGTGGTTCGTCGCAATTTCGACGGAACAATGCAATTTAAAAAAAAAAAAACTATTCTTTGAAATGTAGGCATATCGGTGAAAGACCAAGACTATTATAGCGATCAAAATTGACTGAGAAGATATATCAGGGGGACTGGATTTTGGTCTCAGTGATGACGTTTCATCGGCGAGATACACATCTTGTCTCATCGAGGAAGCACGAGGGAAGCATATCGGCAAGACATATACCATCGGAGTAAGTTCTGAATGTCTACCCAACCCGCTATGTGATGCCGATAAGATTACATCGACAAGAATCTTAGCGACATAGTTGAGATCGGAAGAATAATCATCGGGGAGACTCACCACATTGAGGAAACTATAGAATATCCTAGCGATACATGATCTCTTGTCGATGAAGATACAAATGGATCGAAATACTTATCAGGGTGACTCTAGGCGATATATAAAAGTAGTAGGAGGCTCCAAAGTGCATCCATAGGGATATTGATAGGACATAAGGACAGGTCAATCAAAGAGAGAAAGTTGATGTGCCAAGACCATGAGCATTTAAAAGGGGTAGTAAAAGAAAAAATGGATTATCATCAATGCTCAGATATAAAGGACAGATTGGAAGACTTCATTATGAAAATTTAGATCACAATATGATTAACCCTGTTTGGAAAAATGCAATGACATTAGTGTCAAGAGTTAAGAGGCCATTCAACTTTGCATTTCAATAAATTATTGTATGCATTGAGTAAGTGTTTACAAGGTAGAAAAAGGATAGTCATATGACTATTTAAAATATCAAACAACATGTCAGTTGTTGTGTTTAATTAGGCTTATACAGGCAGGGATTTATCATTTTTTGCATACATTTGCAGTCCAAGCTCTAGGCCTACATTATTTGGTTACTATGTATGAGAAATGAGCAATGAATAATTGTAGAATATGGAGGCTATGGATGATATTATGATGGCCACATTTGATGTTGATCAACAATTGGAGCAAAATATAAAACCTATGATGAGTCATGAGATCAAGGGGATTGTCATGGACAACAAGCACAACCTACGAACTGGATTCTAATTTTGCTAAAAAAGAAAAAAATCAAACTAGTGAATGTTAAACTACACACTAGAATCTAAATTTGTGGAAAATGAGCAATTTGGTGAGAAAAAGTACCTGCAGTGCATCTTGGATACTTAGCTAGTGTACTAAAAAATAGGATTGCAAACCCAAAATTATTCTCACTCTGGAAATTCAATAGAAAAACACAGAATGTTATCCTGGATACTTAGCTCTTAGACAGTCAATAAAACAATATGAGCATGATTATGAATGGTTTTACCTGGTCCCACTCTTGATCTCCATGTTTGAGAGCCTTCTCTTTAAGACCCCATGAATCCACTATGATCCATTGCTACCAAAAGAGATATTAATGTGTAAACAAGGAGCCACATTTAGACAAACTGGTTGTTGATTTCTTCTAAGAAATTTAGAGACTACAAAAAGAAGATACTTGATGGGGATCATGTGGGCTTCCTAGAGAAAGCACTGCAATATGGCCTCGAGCAACAATGAAAAACTTTGGATTAGCTTCACAGTAAATCCTAACAGCATGACATTGAAAGTTGCTCAGGTACTGGGTCCTCTCCCCTAGATTAAATTAAGGAAAACATTATTGTAAACACAATATGTATAGAAGAATATGAGTGTAAAGGAAAATGGATATTAGCAAAACATAAATGTAAATAAAAGTAGTGTGAGCAGAAAATGAATCTAAATTGGTCTTGAACAAATAAAATCATACCCAATTAACATTAAGTTATACTGACCTTGTACTCATTGCCATTGTCAATCTTGAAGGTTACTTTGATGCCTTCTACAGAAACTCTTTGGCCACGAGGCAAGAGAAGGTGGGAAAACCAAGTGTATATTGATGACTTCCTGACAATCAAAAAGAAAGAAGCAACCAGTCAACCCTATTAGAACAAAATAATCTTATGAATTGATTTTATTTGTTTTATTGGCTAATGGATAGTGGACCTAGTTCTCTTGAATTGAGATACTACTAAGATGTGTTGACTGGTGATTTTAGACTACCGATATTCTGCTTCAATCTCTATAAGTTACTTTTGTCTTAAATATATTCAAGATAACTCTGCAAAAAAATTCCCTAATCTCTTAGAAATTATGCAAATTATTTTGTTAATACTTCTCCATTTTGATATTTTCTTTCAAAAATTCATAGAAAGATATGTAATGCCATATTTGAAACTTACATATTTTAATTTTACTAGTTCTATAATTATAGTATATGATTCCAACAATTGTGAAACACATTGGCAATATGCCAGATGAATGAAGTAAACTATGCAATTGGTAGGTGTAAAGCCAAATTCCTTAACCCTTGCTAGCATCCTTCTTGCCTGTTTTAAAACATGTGCTT
This sequence comes from Sequoiadendron giganteum, assembly GCA_007115665.2. Classification (NCBI taxonomy): domain Eukaryota; kingdom Viridiplantae; phylum Streptophyta; class Pinopsida; order Cupressales; family Cupressaceae; genus Sequoiadendron; species Sequoiadendron giganteum. The sequence continues at coordinate 121,086,939 of CM021110.1, read as the reverse complement.
TGGAACAGGGCATGAAAATCCATCTAAGTATAATGAAAATGAGATTTTTGTCAGATATTATATTACAGTAAGTTGAATGAATGTAACTAGAGATATTTTAGCATACTTGCAGATGGTACAAAATTTCATGGTTAAGTGGAAGCCTCCCATCAACAACAAGATCCAAATATCCGTGTATCTATCTCAATCGAGCCTCTAAACCCTTCAGAGCTGTCAAAATTTCCACTAACCTATTATGCACAAAAGTCAAATTTTAGAGACCACTAAAAAAAAAAAAACAGAGCTTTGAAACCAAATCCACACACAACACAATGTTCATAGTGAAAATTTAGCACTTTCTTTCATCTTTGCATATTGATTTGATGCTTCAAACGATGCATTTCTTATATTGAAAAGTGCATTACTTACCTTATTGAGCTTCTCTTTGTTTTGAGAATAGTTTAATAATCTCTACTTAACAGGGCCAACCATGTGAAGGTGGAAGCTCATTTGCTCCCCCCCCGCTCCCCCCCTCACATCACTCTCAATTCCCCATACCCGATCATATAACATTAATCATTCATTCATCCATTAATAACATATAACATTCATTCATTCATCCTGCATTAATAACATATAACATTCATTCATTAACATATTCACATTCATTCATTCATCCATTATAAACATATAACATTCATTCATTAACATATAACATTTATTCATTAACATATTCACATTCATTCATTAACATATTTCATTTTTTCAGTTTTTACATATTATCAAAAATATGGCTGTCATAATATGATTACAATCACTTTTTTTTTTGCTTCTTTTTTGCAGCTAAAAAAAGTTGAAGTGGAGTATCGTTTTCAAAATCATCTATCCTCCCTTGAGTTGTTCTAAGCTCTTCTCGCGATCTTAATGTATGCCTAGTCATGTACTCACAACGTGCACGCGGCTACGAGGGGGGGTCTGCTGCAATAGCAAAGAAATCTTAAATTGATATGTTTTATTATTATTGTTACACATATTTCATTAATTAAAAGAACATCAGAGTGGTTCTCTTTACCTGATTGGGCCACATCATGTTCCTGATATTGTCTTATAGCCTCATGCTCAACATGTTGAACACCCTCTAAATCCTGATTTGGAGTTGAAACACGAAAGATTATATTAACTAATACACCAATTGCAATTAAATATGTTTCCTCTTTACCTGATGGAGCCAGATCATGTTTTTGATCTTGTCTAGCCTGATCATGCTCAACATGTTGATCACGCTCTACATGCTCTAAAGTTGAAACATGAAAGATTACATTGATTAATACACCAAATGCAATTAAAGATATTTAATTGTATTAATCGATACTGTGTTTTATATAGCACATGAATACATTAGGTATCGAGATAAACACCATGGCCTTCATCGGAAGGTTGTGCTCCACCCTCACTAGGTTGTATTCCAATGTCATGTGTAGTATTATCATTGCTTATCTGTGTAAAAAAAATAGGCACATTATTATGGTGGAAATTAATATTTAATAGATTGCACAAGTATTCAATTTGAAATAAACTTTATTGAGTTTATTTACCTGCATGTTGGATGCAATGGAACATTTTGTTTGCCCAGTCAAGACTCTTAGCTGTTCAATCAGGGCTCCATAGCCTTGGTGGAAGGCAATCTTCAGGTCCTCTTCTGTGGCCACTCTATTGAAATCACAACCCTGCATTTTTGCATGCGATCATGAATTTTGTTTCTATGGTGTGATAAAACCAAAATTGTTTGCAATTTATTATTAAGATGCAATATTTCATTTATTGATACTTACAAATCGTGCGGCTATTTTCATATAACTACCAGAGCTAAGTTTGTGTTGCTCATGTTTTTCTAGTCTTACCTTTGTTGCCTTCGATGTGTCGGGCAGCCTATGAAAAATTTGAAATATGTTAGATTATGTAAAAAGAAAGAGTAATTAGTATATAATTAAATTGTTGATAGTATCACATACCTTCCATGGCCCGATGGTGTGTTTCCTTTTTTCTTTTCAGCCTTCTCCTTTCCATCTGACACCAAGTCCTTCCACTCCCTCTCCGAAATCATAGGGGGACACTCGTACTTTATGTTCTTCTCTAAGTGTGACCTATATTGGTCCCTCACATACTTTAGATAAGTACCAGCTTTCTTAAGGACCTTGGTTCGATTGAATGTTTTATCACCGAAAAACACAGCTAAATGGTTAATGAGCTCATCTTTTAAATCTTGATTTTGGGCATTCCACCGTGTACGTATGGTGGGCCCGAAGAGCTCCAATGTAATACCACTTAGATGTTTATAAAAAATATCATTTCCTGTAAAATGATCATGGGATCATTAGTCTATAAAGAGTGATCAATAAGTAAATTTCAATTGGATTATATATAATAATAATTAAAACATTTTAAAGTACTTGGGACCTTCTTTATCTTTATGGGAAGGAAATCCTCGGTCACCACAAATGTGATTGGCAATGTTCCCATACTAGTAATACGAGAAGATCTAGGAAATGCTGCTAAAACATCACCAGTACTAGCGGCCTATGTATCCATAGGTACTAACACATGTAGTGGCATGTGTTCGTTGCCAGACGGTGCACTACCAAATGCCTGCATGGTATGTGTTTCTGACATTTTAGTTAACAATATAGGAACGGATGATGGGATCGTATGATGTGTTGTATGCATAAGAAGATCAAGATTGACACTTGTACTGACCCCTACTTCTCGGGCAACACTTGCAGTACCTTGATCATGGCCAGCAGCACGATGAGGACGCAAATAATCCTATAAAAAAAACATATATTTTAGTTCATGACATAAAAGAGTACAAAATATAAAACCATGAATGAACTTGTGTTATAATTAAAGATCTCATGACACCTTACTTGCAAGTTATGTGCTCTCTTAGGCAATATTTTAACCCTTTCTCTTATCTCATCTGTTTGAGGCACTATGAATACCAACTTAAGGATTTCTTCATTGCATTTTTTTTGGGCCTTCCTCATCATATCCATAGGGTTTGCAGAAAATGTGATGTCATCATCGCATAATAGTGATTGCACCTCCATATGGATGCTCTCCTATACTACTGGTACCTTTCCCTGATCAGCCACCTGCAACAAGAATATTAAAAACATTATCGAAATTAACCCAATAAACTCATGAAAAAAACATAATAATAAAAAAATTTACTCATATCTAATTTGTACAATTACAATGAGGTAAACCTATCAGATAGAAGCACCTGAAGATGGATCATGATCTGCGCTCTGGGTCAGAACCTTCCTCATATGATCAATGTCCTGTTGTGACAAAAATTAAATATAAAAAACATTACCGAAATGAAACCAATAGACTTACGAAAAAAAATATAATAATAAAATGGTATATTGGAGTCATTAATTGGGGGTGGGTAAAATGGTATATAGTACATACCACCCCCATAGTAATTGTGTTTGTTTCTAAGTGATTCAAATTGTAATTGATTAGCAACTTTTCCCCTACAGTTATTGATTTTATCGCACATACAAATACACAGTTTCCCTCTCGCACCTCAAATATACAATTGGGTTGCTTATTTGTTGACCCAGGTCATGTACTATTTATAAACCCTACAATATTCCCTGATGCTTTTGGCCTCACGTCAATGCACCTAGCCACTCCTTTATTTCAATCCTTATCTTTTAGTTGTATATAATTTTCTAATAGTGCATACCTACGCATACTTTGTGTATATCGAACCAGCTGCATCCCATCTTTGCAACTGTAACAGGGTCCAACATACTCCATCAACTCAGTAACTTTGTTGTAATAGACCTTTATGTCGTCCATGCAAAATAGGCCCAAACCATGTAATGACGATGGTGCTATGTGATATCCTCTCGTTGACACAAAGATCAATGTTTATTGGAGGAAGTTCCTTGGGTACCCATTGTTTCTGTAGATGTTTGTACCTCAAGGGCACCTCAATCTTGCCTATGCTCTCATCATCATAAGAACATGACCCCCCTTTAGCAAGAAAAAATTCCACGCGTTTACGGAATTTTCTTCTAATATTTTGACCTCTAGTTGATCTCCCTCTTTTAGACCTACTACATGTCTCGCTTTCCTCTTCTCTTCCTGAATTTCCCTCGCTCGAGGAAGACAAATCTGACAAATACCTATTTGGTGGTACCTGCACTCATAAGTATGTTGGATGAAGTTCTTTCATGGTAATGTGATCCGAAGGTGACATTATGATTAGTCAAACATGCTCTGATACCATGTTAGAATTGGCTATGAATGCCAAGATCTATGGACCAAATAGAAAGCACAAAGAAGAGAGAAAATAATATGACAAGAATAAATTGTATTCTATGTCAATGATATGATTCAATGTGTGTACAAATGTAGTAGAGACCCCTTGGTTATATAGCCAATCTGAGAACATAGGAGTGCATAATATTATGACAAGTGTTGTAATCTTATGACATGAGATAACAATGAAAATCTATCACTCCACCTAAAGTGGAAAGTGATAATGTGATAACCACCACAAATAGTGGATCTCCCACAAAAGGTGGAAACCTAATCACATGATATGTCCATGAAAGGTGGAGGTGATAAAGTAATAAGAAGATAAGTCCACCAAAGGTGGAAATTCTCCAACAACTCCTATGTGGTCCCTAAGTAAACTTAACTAAGCTGTAATTATGACCTAGGACAAGGTACAAACATTTAATTACACCAACACCCCCCTTTAAGTACAACTTAAGGAGAATGTACACAAATGCAAACAATGCAAGATGGGTCCCGGCAACTAGGCCATGTTAGGTACCCATGTACAAATGCAATGCAATCTCTCAAAAATGGAGAAAAGGAGAAAACCCAGTGGGACAAAACTCCTCCCCAAAAGAGAGATTAAATACAATAAAGAAATGCTCTCAATGAAGAATGAGAAGGTAAAAACCCCATGTGAGGAAAAAGACCCCCCCATAAGAGAGAAGTAGAAGAGAGACAAGGCAGCCCCCCCTCAATGTTGAGTCTCCTGCAATGATGGTAGAAGCTCGACAGTGAATACTGAAGATGATCCAATCTCGCCGAACAACGTTCCTCCCCTTAGGAAGAAACAAAACCAAGGATGTATGCAAGATGTATGATATCGTTGAAGCATGCTCAAGTGTCTCCATGTCGATGTCGAAAGATGACACACTCCAAACAGGCATTCTAGGCCACACTGCTGAAGAGTACAATCCAACATCTAGTAGAGAAGAATGTAGAACATGATCCAAAGAGAAATATGTCCCCTCTAAAGACAAAGAAGCCTCCTCCAAATGTTGTACAAAAGTATCCACACTCATGTCAAACTGCAAAGAATGATCATGTAGAGAATGAACAAGAGGGTCAGAGTGTTCCCTCACAACAACTGAAGAAGGAGCATCTTCATCAAAGAGAAGATGAATGTCATCAAGGATGTCCCCCAAATCTGCAAGATGAGACTCCACAAAAAAGTCTGAAATACTTGTCAAGAAGCCATCCAAAGTAGCCATATCTGGAAGACAATGTATATCCTGCTGCACTGAATCACAAGGAACCCAAACTGTGGAATCACAAGCATCATCAACTGCAACAGTAGATGGAGGAGATGAAATGCATGGCTCATGTACTGGATCTGATGTGAGAACTCCCAAGTTCAAGTAGCCAAATGTCTCCTCTGAATCATGGTTCACACTAGAAGTGTGATCAACAGTCGAAGGAACAATGTCACCATTAGAAGCAAAATCTGCAAAGGTATACAACCGAGATGAATGATCAACCACCCCAGTAGCAATGATCTCTCTACTCTCCAAGTCTCGAATGATGACTGAATCAGGTGTGAACTCCACAATTCTCCCATTTCCACCATGTGTAATTGATATATGGAAAGAAGATTGTTCGTCAAATGAGGAACACACAAAACATCCTGGAAAGTGTTGTCCCCAAAACTAATAGATCCCTTCCCAAGTACACTCATGTATGTATTGTTTCCCATCAAGATAGGAGACATAGAACAAGGCTGAAATGAAGAGAAAATAGTTTGTGAAGATGCCATATGATGTGATGCTCCTGAATCTAGAAGCCATCTACCTGATCCTAGACTTGAATAAGCACAAAGAGTTTGTCGTTTATATCCTGATGTAGATGCTTGACCTTTGTCCTTAAACTGTTTTGAAGAAGAAGAAGGAGAAGAGTCAGACATTCTAGAAGGCAAATCAATTTGATTTCTTTTGAGAAGATTTTTCAACTCATCAATATCCTTCTTATAACAATAATGTTCTTCATGTCCATCCTTTTTGCAATATGCACAAAAGGACCTCTCCTTCTTAGATGATTTCTCTTTTGAAAATGAATTTTTATGTTCTTCTGTGGATTGTGTGTTCTTTTTAGCCTTGTACTTATTCTTTTCTTTGCTACTTGAAGACTTCTCATCTTTTACAACCAAGGCATGTGATTTTGAAGACTTCAAAGTACCCATTTGAATAAGCTTATTTTGCTCTCGAATCAAAAGATCTGTGAGAGCCTCAAAAGATGGTGATGTGAAATTGTTATTTGTCAATTGTTGAGTCTGAAAACTTGAAACAAAGGCTGCATACTCAGCTGGAAGCTTGTCCAACAAGTTAAAGACCAGTTGATCATCTTCTTTCTCAATACCACAATCTTGTAGTTGTGCTCTTAGCTCATTTGCTTTAGTGACATAATCTTGAATAGTGTCAAAATTCTTAGGATCAAGGCTTAAGAGATCATTTTCAAGTTTGTATCCCTTAACCTTATCAACCTTGCCATACAAAGTAGCAAGCTTATCCCAAGCTTCATTGGATGAAGTACATTTATCAACATGAAATATGAGATCATCTGAAATGAACTTTCTTAGTGTACCCAATTCCATAGAAGTTTTAGTGAGCCAATCCATATATGCAATTGGATCTACCTTAGGATCTGCAGGTGCGGTTATGGTTCCATCAATGTAGTGAATTAAACCCTTTTCCATTAGTTTACTCCATACACGTACTTTCCATGTAGCATAATTGTGTGCAGTTAAGAGTGGAACTTTAGATGAACCCATGATGGAATGCAAGAGCACAAAATAGGCATAATCACACAAAAGACACCCCCCCAAATTCACTCAATCAAGAGACCCCCCAAGAAATATCTGAGCTTGGCACTTTATGAGTAGTGCGTTTACAATTGCCACTGCCAAAAATAGCAAAGTGGACTTTGATCTTGGTACATGCAGATGCCAAAATAGGCCACAAACTCATAGTATACAAATTACAGTAGATGAGATAAATCTAATCACACCACTAGAAATTACAGGAAAAATCATGCACTTTCAAAAAAAATTGCACTCAAAAATGTTACCGTAGGAGCAAGTTATGAGCTCCCAAAGTTCCCAAAATGAGGACGAAGCAGCAACACCTGTGAGAATCTGCAATTTTTGGAAAAACCAGATGCCAAAACCAAAAACTGATTGCACCACTGTGTAGAGCATGAAAAATTAGCCCAAATCAAAAAAATTTCTCGAAAAAAGGAGCCAAATTGAGTGAGATATGAGCGTTTGAAAATCGATTGCAAAAACCAAAATGCAATCCGTGAGGGGTCAGAAAATTTCTTTGAAACTGCTGACGTTAGCAAATATTTATGTTAAAATTGACAGTCGTTTGACTGTCACTGACGCCATCGCTCCTCGCTACCGGAAAAGTTTTCAGACCAACGGAATATGCTCTGTAAATCCGGAATATTCTCCTGTACTGAATGGAATCTTTTGTCGAAAAAAAGTCGCCGGTTTTTGTGGATGCCGGCCGGATTTTGGAGTTGCCACCGGTAGTGTTTGAATGCTGCCGGTGGAGGAAAGCGCTGATGGGTAGGACCACAGGCTAACAGGTGGGCCACGTGACCATCGAGTGGAGGGCGGTGGGTACGCCGAGTACCCTACGGACAGAGGGTACCAGTCTGCGGACTGTGTATCTTCTATATTTTTTTTTATATTTTCAAATCAAAAAATATTTGAAACACAATTTTTTTTTCAAATGAAATTTTTGCAAAAAAATTTTGACAATATTTTTTTTTAAAAAAATCGTACCGTCGACCATTATAACGCTTAGGGGACGTACGGCTCCTCAGGCAGAAAAATTTTGCCTCACCAAATGACTTGCTCCGATTTGGACAATTGGACAATCAATCTTAGGGTTTTTGGCCCTTCTGGATGCGATGACAAGGTCGGATTTGACCCAAAATGCTCCAAAAATGTAGCTACCTTCTGGATCTGGCAACCACAATGCAGCTTCAAACCCTCTTAGATTTGGCCTCGTATGTCCGATTTGGATGAAACAAAAGGCAAAATCGACTTTCTC
>CM021110.1:120878672-121078452 GCA_007115665.2 Sequoiadendron giganteum | reverse complement strand
ACATTATTTAATCATGACCATGGATCATAGAATATTATTTTGATTATGTACTCGCAGGCCTAGACCAATTTTAGGTATCTACAATAGGAAAAGTACAAGTGGTGGTACATTATTTCTTGGATGTAGATTGGTATCATGGCTAAGTAAGAAACAAGATTCTATTTCTTTATCTACTGTAGAGGCCAAGTATATTGCAGAAACATCTTGCTATACACAAGTACTATGGATGAGACAAACATTAAAGGATATCAAAGTGGTGTATGATGAGCCTACTTTAAATTTTTTTGACAATTCAAGTGCGATCAATATTTCAAAGAATCCAATGATGCATTCAAGAACAAAGCATATATCCATCAGGTATCAATTTTTGAGAGAGAAGGTTGTGGAGAATGAAGTGAAGCTTGAATGTGTACCTATAAAGGATCATATTGTTGACATATTCACTAAGGCTCTTTCTAAAGATATTTTGAGTATCTTCGAGAGAAGTTGGGGGTTATTGCCCCTCCTTTGAACTATATGCATATAGAAATGCATTAGTCTAGTGGATCTATGGATTCATTTTTTGTCTAGACTAATGTTGGCGACTACCTCTTAGGGGGAGTAGGTAGTGACATTGTTGCAGTATGAAATATATGTTGTCATTATGTAGAGGCTATTGAGTTGATTGGTGCATACTCCTAAGGGGGAGTATTCAAATAAGTTGTAAGTATCTTGGTTCTATGTCAAAGGGGGAAAGAGAGAAAAGTCATGTGAAAATTTTTGTTTATACAAAAGGAGAATGTGAAATATGGAAAAGGAAAGTATCAAAAGTGGAAAGAGTGTAATGGGTTAGCAGTGCAAGGCGAGAAAAGAGAAAAAAAATAAAAATGTTTAGAGTTGTATGTTGTCTTTGATGGTTTTTCACATCTTGTGTTGCCAACAATGATAAATGAGGAGTTTGATGCAAGTATGAAGGTGTTGTCATTGATGTCAACAAGCTTGTGTTGTCATTAGTGACAGTTGTGTAGTGGTTGAGAAGATATTTTTGATTTGATTAGTTGAATTTTTTTGTCATCAATCAAGTTACTAATGTTAACCTCTGGTGTTTCTTTTATAAGCTTCTATTTATGGTTTTGATGTTAAGGATATTGAGAAAATTGATAAAATAAGGAAATAGGGTGTTGTAGAGGTATTTTGGTCTAAATAAGTGTTCTATTTTTTCTTCACATTTCTTCTAGGTTGGAGATTTTCTTATGTTGTTTGGATACGTTGGATATAAGTGTTCAAAGTTTCTATATCCAAACTTTTGGTTTCTAGATCGATGGTCAAAGGAAGTTATGTTCACTAGTGCGTGAACCATTTTGCAACATTGCTTATAGAAGGTGTTTGGGAGAAATTTTGTTGTTCTGCATTTCTCCGCAGTTGTTATTCAAGTCTCACAATTCTAAAGATACATTGATGATGGTGATCGCTTGCATGCATCAAGAGTATTCATGGTTTGTTACTCCAGAAGTTGGATTTTAGTGTTACAGTGTCTGGCAGTATAGTCTAAGTGTACAAGCTATGTACATTCTAAAGGTACGAACTATTGTGAAGGATTTTGATCGATTTTAGGTTGATAGAGGAATATTCTAGATAGTGATGAAGCATGGTGTGTGGTTCACAAGTCATCTTTGGATTTGAAGAAGAGTGTAATTCAAAGTTTAATTGTGTTTGCATAGGTAATGATCGACCTTTTGTTTATGTTGGAAACAAGCTACACTGAGAGGGGGGGTGAATCAGTGCTGTACAAAAATTAACTTAATTAATATTTATCTTCAAAGCACTTGTAACATTCAACCAAAATGCATGAACATGAAGAAAAAAATCACAACACCATAATAAGAGTTTTTACGTGGAAACCATGTTAGGGGAAAAACCATGATGGATGGCCAATCCACAATATGATGAGTATACTCAAAATGAATTTTACAATATGGGGAATGCACTTGCATTCAGGCACACTACGTAGATCTCACTACTAAAAATAGGAAGGCTCACTGCCTCAAAATATTCAGATTAAGACCATCTGAAGGATTGAACTGAAGTAATAGCATCTATATATGCTTGATTACAATTTTGATTAGGCTCAACAATCAATCTTCTATCCTTCTGACTGATTCTGCACTTCTTCTCTGCTCTGCTCAAAATCACATCACAAAATCCTTAATGCACAAGTGAAACTGTGCATAATCGCTTTTCTTCTCTTCTGATATTCATAATTTGCATCGACACACCTTCTTTGTATATCAAAATGATATGATCAATCACTTATATATATCCGCGACCAAGAATTTAATCGCAATATGTCAGCATCAATAGAACACAAAAATATTTACAACTGTCGGCTCAAATCATGAGTGATGTATAATGCACATCCACAACGGTTGGCCAAAACTTAGCTAGGACCCAAATAAAGATGCTCAAACACAAACATACTTGAACAATTACTTCCCAAACATTTGTGACATGTTATATCCATGAAGTCGACCTCCATGCACTGATAAATAGGAAATTATTCAACCGGATATTCTAACTCGCACACAGATCAATACAAGCCATTGAGATTCAATAGAAATAGAGATAATATACCAAAAATCATTCCCTGAGATACGCAACACAAAATAATAATATAAAATATTCATAAGGATCAATGAACACAAAACTATCAAATGCTCTGTTCTTCCTTGACTCTCTTCAATCTGTTTGCTAGTATGATCAAATGATGATGTGCGTATCCAATCATCAATTAGGGTTTCCATTAATGACAACACCAAATGATATTAGCAGTATCTCTTTCCAATAGTTTACACTACATTCAAAGATTTTTGTGCATTAATGAAAGTGTAGCCTGGTGTGTGAGAGTTTATTTGGGTCCCAATTAAGTTTTGTTTTGGTCCACTTTTCATTCCTATCCACTGCAAGAATGCTTAGTGATGACCTATTTTGAATTTGAATTTATAAGGTGAGTGTAGTCAAATTGATGATGTTTTTCAAGTTGCAGATTGTATAAATGCAAGGTGAGTTGATGCGAGAGTGAGTGTGGAATAGAGTTGAATGTGGTGATGTGAAATTAAGTGTAGAAGGGTGAAATATAGTGCGAGCTATAATGCAAGATTGTTGAATGTAGTGAGTTGAGGTATCTTGATCTCTTGAATACTGCAAGTGTTGTTGGAGCTATTGTGGTGCATCTGTTGTTGCATTGAGATAATGTTCTCTGTGTAACACTCTATCTTCTTTCTTCTTTCTATTCTAGTAGTGAGCTTGGGCTATGAGCCTTTTTGGAAAACACGTCCTATTCTAGTAGTGAGCCTCTTTGTAGCAATTTTCCAATTACTTATATTGTGAGCTAATCCTCATTGTGGTTTTTCCCTTCTATGGTTTTCCACGTAAATTTGGTGTTCTTTTGTTTATGGTGTTGGTTGGTTTTAGTTTTTGTTATCTTCTTTTCATGTTCAAACATTATAATAGATTAAGGGTTTAATGAATGCATGTATATTTGATTATTGTTGAGGGTTTTAAAGTTTTAATTTGGTACAACTGATTCACCCCCCTCTCATTTTTCTTGCTCATTCGATACTTTCCTTGAGATAGAAGACTATAACATTTACATTTTGTATAATTGGTATAGTTTGATAGTAAAAGAAAATATTGAAAGTGAGTCAATTGGATATTTCAAATTTGAGCTATATAAGCATGTGAAAGATTGTGGGGAACAATGAAAATAACTCATAAGAATGTTTCCAAAGTTAAAATTCTCCTTGATGTCATAAAACATTTCATTATAATTGAGTAGAAGAAAAATAAGAATACTTTAGAATGTTTCCTTTCCCATTATAAAGGCAAGAAGTGCCACTTATAAAAGATATTTAACTCTATTTTGATAAAGGTGAATTTCACTTTTATATTTTTATGATAAGATTAAAATTTATAATTTAAAATTATGATTATGGCATTATACTAGGATATAAGTTCATTTTTTCTTGAATATGCACTCATGTATTGAAAAGATAAATATTTCAAGATCTAGAAATTCATTTTGAATCTTAAAATATATAGACATAAAAAATGACTTTGAGTTTTAAATTTTTGAAATATCTCTCACAATTTCTTAAGTGGTATTTGCATGCTACATGTCCTTTGGATTCTACCCTCTCCTTTCATAGTCAAACTATAATATTTTGAGTTGAACATGTTTAATGATTATGATGAAAGGATAAAAATTCAATGGATACAAGGTAGATATTGATGTATATCAATAGATCAAAAAGATAAAGAGAATGGATCCTATATGAAAACTTAGATCCATAAAGGAAAATAATAATGTACAATATAATTGACATCAAAATAATTGTAAATAGATTTTATTGCATATCCCAAAGTTAATATAAGCCAATATTGATATATTTGAGTAGTTGTATTACAATAAGGTAGAAACACAATTTCATAAGGAAAGATGATCATGAATAAGGTGAGGTTTATTAAAGAGAAGACTTAATATTAGTTTGTTTGTTGAAAATAGTTGTGCATCACAAAGCTATTGAAAACTAGGCACCATGGATATTCATAGTGGGATACACTAGCATCAATAGAGCCTATGTAACTACCTTGGAAATGAGTTATAAGGTTATGGTAATTTGAATATCTTACTTAAATGTGAATAGTTTATGATATGCATGACACTATTTGCAAGAGTAAACCTCATTGCTAAAATGAAAAAGATTGGTGCTTTTACCTCATCAATAATGGTCACTTTTATTTTCTTCAAGCTTATAGTAAAATTATATTCATACTAATTTAGTCTATATATGCAACAATTGGACGACCATGGATATTAGAAGGTTTGTACAAGGATTTGAAGAGGTCATTCTTTCTTGTTTCATTTATGAAAATTACTATAGTATAATATTGGTTGATTCTTGTCAAGTGTTTGATCATAGGGCATGTTTGTTTCTCCTTCCTTGCATGTGTGGTGGGCCCTAAATCCTGATGTTCTCAAAAAAGAGTTTAGAATGTATGCTAGTGTATCCCTATGACAGGTGCTCAATACTAAAAATTTCTTTAAAACCAACAAATTTTTGAATGGCATAAGACCTTTATATCGTAATTTTTTTCTCACAATGTTGCTTTTTTTTAATAGTGACTGATGTAGTATGGGATCATGAACTTTACACTAAATGTGTAATATTCTAGTGAAATTAAATACATTTAAAATTTAATAGCTTGATCCTTCTAAGATACATGACCTTTAAATTTTTTTTAGAGATTTTGATCTATTAAATAGATAACAATTTTGAAAGTCTTTGATGACTGAATCAGATAGTAAGATACGTGATTATTTATTGGTATTTTGAATCTTTTGATGTATAATTAATCATAATATGTTGAATTTTATGAAACGTGTGTTGATGTTAAAATCCAATGCAGTTTGGACATGAATAATGTTATATCATAATTTTATATGATATTTGATAAAATTATCTTTAAATTTTGGTGCTAAAATTTAGATAAATATTGAAATATTGATTCTAAAAAAATCCTTAAAATTGAAGTTAAAATTGGACAAGGTGGTTCAATTTTACTGAAAGACCAAATTCTCACTTGCATTCTATGCCATAAAAATTTTAAGTTTCTTAAAAAGTTTTTATTTTCTTATAAGAATATTGAAATTCTATCATGATGAATAATTGATATTAATTATATTATAAAATATAATACTAAAAAATAAACATCATACATTGCTAGATTGTGTAAATATACTTGAAACTTTATGAAATGAAATATAACCTTGTTATAATGAATAATACTTAAATAATGCCTTATAATTATCTTAAGAAGGTAAAAATTATTTCCAAGCTTTCTCAAATGTATCTACACCTTTTACAAATCTTTAAAAATATTGTTGTTAACTTAGTCCAAACATAATGGTACATGCAATTTAAGAAAATAAGTAAATAAATTGGATCTATACATAGTAAATGATTAGTACAACATAATTGGATCTAATACCATGATAGAAATTAGGAACTTAGGATATTAATCATTATAAATAATAAATAAAATGGGAACTATAAAAGCATAGATTTTACACATTACACAAGATATACATGGGGAAAACCTTATAAGGTAAAAACTATTAGGATATGATGTTGTACACCATTACATAAAATTTTATATTATAATATTGTAATTAAATAATTATTTAGTTGTGATGCACCTAGGTGGTGTGGTTAATCACACTAGGTAAGAAGAAGAAGAGACAAAGGAGGCTCTGACAACTACAACCAAAACTCCAAGGTATGTACAGAGAAACCATTTAGAAAATCATATTATTGGCTATAAGAATAAAGGAATCATCACAAGAAGTAAAGCAACTCAAGAACAAGTATTGCTATGTTTACTCTCAAAAATTGAGCCAAAGACTGTGGAAGAAGCATGCAATGATCATAATTGGGTGAAGGCAATGAAATAAGAGCTTGATCACATAGAGAAAAAATAGACTTGGGAACTTGTGCCTAGATCGGCAAACAAAAATGTAATTGGAACAAAGTAGGTATTCCAGAACAAGCTAGATAAAAATGAAAAGGTAATGAGAAACAAGGCAAGATTGTTCTGCAAAGGTTACACTCAGATTGAAGGTATTGATTTTTAAGAGACATATGCCCCTATTGCCCGGATGGAAGCGATATGGATATTCTTAGCTTCTGCAGCTTTTAAGGATTTCAAATTCTATCAAATGGATGTAAAATATGCATTCTTGAATGGAGAGCTGAAGGAAGAAGTCTACATTGAGCAACTAGAGGGATTTAAGTCTGGAAGTGACCTGGATGTTGTTTGCAGGTTGAAGAAAGCTTTATATGGATTGAAGCATGCACCTAGAGCCTGGTATGGAAAATTAGACAAGTACTTGATTGGACAATGATTTCAAAATGGATCTGTTGACAGTAAGTTATACTATAAAATTCACTCAAATCAAATATTGATTGTTGTGGTTTATGTTGATGAAATAATTTTTGGAGGAAATGATGATATGTGTAGAAAATTTGTAGATGAAATACAGAAAGAATTTAAAATATCTATGATAGGTGAGTTGAATTTATTCCTTGGATTACAAGTAAATTAGAACAACAAAGGAATCTTCATTTCTCAATCCAAGTATACCAAAGAATTATTGAAGAAGTTTGGATTGGAGAACTCCAAACTAGTTTGTACACCTATTATTACCGGATGTAAGTTGACAAAAGAAGAAATTCACCTAAAGTTGATGCAAGTATGTAAATGTAAATGATTGGAGGATTACTATATTTGACTATTACTAGACCAGACATTATGTATGTTGTTTTTCTAGCAGCTAGATTTCAACAAGAACCGAAGGAGTCACATGTTGTTGTAGTAAAAATGATCTTTAGATATTTGAAGGGTACATTCACCTTGACAACTTACATTGATGTTGATTGGGTCGGATGTGTTGATAACAGGTGAAGCACAAGTGGTGGAGCTTATTTCCTCGGCTCTCCGTTGGTTGCTTGGTCAAGCAAGAAACAAGATTTTTTATCTTTATCTACTGTTGAAGCTAAATACATTGTAGCATCCTCATGTTGCACTCAAGTATTATGGATGAAACAAACACTGAAGGACATTGGCATATCATTTGATGAACCGATCTCAATTATGTGTGATAATACCAACACAATAAACATTTCCAAGAATCTGGTAGAACACTCTAGAATGAAACATGTATCCATTAGATATCACTTCTTGAGAGAGAAGATATTGGAGAATGAGGTAAGACTTGAATATGTACCTACAAAAGAGAAAATACTGATATTTTCACAAAACCGTTGAGCAAAGATACTTTTGAGTATCTTCGGTAGAAGTTAGGGGTTCTGCCCCTCTGATTCTACAATAATTTGCACCAGGGTGTGCATTGGTCCAAGGTATTATATGCTCACTCTTATCTGGATCAATTCTTGGTGGCTTCCTCATAAGGGGAGAAAAGTAAGTTTTTCAAGCGGAGTCTTTTTCCTTTATATTTGATGTCAAAGGGGGAGAAGAAAAGAGGTTATTTGATGATGTTGATGTTTTTGTTGAGTTGTTTGGTTTGTTGTTGATGAATGTTTGCATCAATGACAAAGGGGGAGATTTTTGGAATGTGATGTTGTTGATTGTTGTCATTGATGTCAGCATATCTTGGTTGATTGTTTAAGGTTCAATTTTGATGCTTTGGTGATCTAGATTGGTGTGCTCCGGATGGTGTGCTGTGATGATCTATCTTTGGTCATGTTTTTCCTAGTCCCATTCATTTTACAAGATAATGAGATACAATCTTATGGGTTCGGACCGATCTAAAAAGTGGTTAGTGTATCTCAGAACATTGTTTGCATTATAATGTGTATATCCTATTCCTTGGTTCCAAATATCATGAGTAATATGTAGCTTGTTGATTTGAGTGAGGAGGTTCTATATGGTCTGTGTTTCATTCCCTTCCACTATGGGAATTTTTTTATGGTGACCTAATTCAAATTGTGTTTGGCTGACTTAGGAGTTTATGGAAGCATGAAATGGAATTGTGTTTGGCCAACTTAGGAATATTATGAAGGCATGGATTGGTATAAGTAAAAGTTGATTATATTTGATAAAATAAAGTGTGGTGAATGTGAATCTAAAATCCAGAAATTATGCAAAAGTATATAACCAGAGGTAGCAGACAATGAGATTCTATTCGATGTCATTGTCGGTGATAGTTAATTTTAGCGGTGGATTCTCTTTAATCATTCTTCTGGAAGTGAGACATTTTTTGTAGGCAGTGAGCCTTTCTCTTTTGGCAGTGAACCTTTTTATCTTTGGATGTAATAGCTAGGTAGTGATTCCACCAGTAGTGAGTAATTTGGCAATGCGCCTTTGTAAAAATCACCTTAACTAGTGTCACCTTAATCGATGTTTTATAATTGAGAATTAACATTCTCCATGGTTTTTCCCTTCTTAGGCTTCCACGTAAATTCTGGTGTTCATTGTGCATGGTTTTGGTATGTTCTTTCATGTTCATATCGGTTAGATTATTATCTCATTGATTTAAGTTTTCTCCAGATTAATTAAAGTGAAGAAAATTGTTTATAATAACTAATTCACTCCCCTCTCATTTATTCAGATTGTTCAACAATTGGTATCAAAGCTTTGGTTCCTCAAAGAAGAGCTTAACCGATTGAGGTAGATCTGATGGAACACAAATTGACAATTCCTGGTTTTGATGGATCTGACTACAGTTTTTGGAAAGTGCAGATGAGAGGTAACCTAATTTATCTAGGGTAAAAAACTTGGAAAGCCGTTGAGACAAAATATGTTGAACCGATAAATGGTCCTTCTTCTGTGAATGAGATATCAACCTATGAAGAGAATGAGAAGGCAAGGTATGAAATCTTTAGTGATTTATCTAAGATTGAGTTAACAAAATTTATTTCATTGGGTACTACTTATGATGTTTGGGAAAATTTGAAAGAAATCTATGAAGGAAATGATAGAGTCAAATTATCAAAGAAGTTAACAACTAAGTGTAGATATGAAAACTTGAGGATGGAAGAAGGTGAGGATATAGCAAGCTACTTTCAGAGAGTTGATAGTGCAATAAATGAAGTCAAAAATCAAGGAGGAACTCTGACAGACGAAGATGTTATGGAGAAGATTTTGATGACCCTATTGGAGAGCTACAATGACAAGATCTCAAATAGTGAGGAAGGTTATGATCCGAATAAATTCACCAGAGAGAAACTATTTGGCACCTTGACTACATTTTAGATGGGGACATTTGGAAAAGAAAAGGAGAAATCTAAAATAGCCTTCAAATCCACAAAGACAGAAGAAGATCCAGATAGTGAAAATTCAGATGAGTTGGAAGCCAACCTCACAAGGAAACTAAAGAAAGGTACTGAAAAGTACAAAGGTATGTTGCCCCTTAAATGTTTTAGATGTGGAAAGATTGGTCATTTAGAAAATAAGTGTCCAAAGAAAAGAACAAGGAAAAAATTTAAAAAGATCAATAAGATGGCCTATTATGTTAATGAGAATTCCAGTATTTCAGATGATGAATCACATCATGAGGATTGTTTTTTTTTTGGTGGAAAAGGATGAACTTTGATTTGATATCTCTAATATTTGTCCAGAATCTAATGATAACACTGAAAGTGCATTATTTTTCAAAATAAATAGAGATGAATGATTGATTGATATTGGATGTTCGAATCGTATGACTGGTGACAAAAGTAAGTTTATGAAGCTTGAGAAATATGATGGAGGTTCTATTAGATTTGGAGATGATAAAATGACACAAATTGTTGGAATCGATTCTATTACCTTTGATGAAAAACATAACACTGACAATGTTTACTATGTGAAGGGTTTATATCATAATCTTTTGTGTTAGATAGGTGTGTGAGAATGGCTATAATGTTGTATTTCAGGATGATGGTTGTGAAATCTGGAAGAGTTCCAAAATTGTTATTGCAGCAGAAAAAAGAACAAGTGGGAATATGTATCAACTAGAAGGAGCTACAAAGAGATGCTTATTTTCTTAGAACAATGATAGTTGGCTCTGGCACCAGAGGATGTGTCACATCAACTTTGACAATTTGGTAAGGATAAGTTCAAAAAGAGTAGTCCTAGACTTGATAATACTGACCAAACCAGACAACACTATCTGCAAAGGATGTCAAGAAGGAAAGTAGACCAGAGAAACATTCTGAAGAAAAGAAGAATCCTCTACCAGTTTGTTGGACCTTGTACACAATGACCTATGTGATCCAACCAGAACAAGAAGCTTGCAAGGTGAGAAATATTTCATGCTTTAAATAGATGATTATTCCAGATTAACCTGGGTTGCATTTTTAAGAGAAAAATCAAAGGCTTTAGAAAAATTCAATATTTTCAAGGCAAGAGTTGAGAATGAAGTTGACAGGAGAATCAAATGTTTAAGATCTGATAGAGGATGAGAGTTTACTTATGATGAATTCAACAAGTTTTGTGAGAAACACGACATTAAAAGAAATCTATCTACTCCTAGAACACCACAACAAAATGGTGTAGTGGAAAGAATGAACCAGACAATTTAAGAAGCAGTTAGAACAATGGTCAGTGAAGTTGGATTACCATAGGTCTACTGGAGAGAAGCAATACACACAGTAGTATACACTCTTAACAAGTATTGTTCTAGAGGAAATATGGAAAGATATCATATGAGCTATGGCATGGTAGAGCTCCTATAGTAAAGCACTTCAAAAAAATTGGAAGCAAGTGCTACATTCGGAGAGATGAGGACAATATTGAAAGTTCAATAGCAAAGTTGATGAAGGCATCTTTTTGGGTTACTCTACAAGAAGCAAGGCATATTGGTGTTACAACAAGAGACTGAACAAGATAGTCAAAAGTGTGAATATGAAAGTAGATGAAGATGTTCAAAGAAATCCTAAAAGGGCATATTGAATACGAACCAGACAACTCGGATGACAAAGGAGAAAAGGATAAGAAAGAAGAAGAAGAGACAAAGGAGGCTCTGACAACTACAACCAAAAAAAAAAGGTATGTACAAAGAAACCATTTAGAAAATTAGATTAGTGGATATAAGAATAAAGGAATCATCACAAGAAGCAAAGAAACTCAACAAACAAGTATTATTGTGTTTACTCTCAGAAACTGAGCCAAAGACTGTGGAAGAAGCATGCAATGATCAAAATTGGGTGAAGGAAATCAAATAAGAGCTTGACCAAATAGAGAAAAAATAGACTTGGGAACTTGTTCCTAGATCGAAAGACAAAAATGTAATTGGAACAAAGTGGGTATTTCAGAACAAGCTGGATGAAAATGAAAAGGTAATGAGAAACAAGGCAAGATTGGTCTACAAAGATTACACTCAAATCGAAGGTATCGATTTTGAAGAGACATATGCCCCTGTTACCCGGATGGAAGCGATCCAGATATTCTTAGCTTTTGCAGCTTTTAAGGATTTCAAAGTCTATCAAATGGATCTAAAATCTACATTCTTGAATGGAGAACTAAAGGAAGAAGTCTACACTAAGCAACCAGAGGGATTTAATTCTGGAAGTGACCTAAATGTTATTTGCAAGTTGAAGAAAGCTTTATATGGATTGAAGAAGGCACCTAGATCCTGTTATGGCAGATTAGACAGGTACTTGATTGGACAAGGATTTCAAAAGGGATCTGCTGATAGTAATTTATACTATAAAATTCACTTAGATCAAATATTGATTGTTGTGGTTTATGTTGATGACATAATTTTTGGAGGAAATGATGATATGTGTAGAAAATTTGCAGATGAAACACATAAATAATTTGAAATGTCTATGATAGGTGAGTTGAATTTCTTCCTTAGATTATAAGTAAATCAGAACAATAAAGCAATCTTCATTTCGCATTCCAAGTATACCAAAGAATTATTGAAGAAGTTTGGATTGGAGAACTCCAAACCAGTTTGTACACCTATTGTTACCAGATGTAAGTTGACAAAAGAAGATAATTCACCTAAAGCTGATGCAAGTATGTGCAGGTCAATGATTGGAGGATTTGGCTATTACTAGACCAAACATTATGTATGTTGTTTGTCTAGCAGCTAGATTTCAGCAAGAACCAAAGGAATCACATGTTGTTGTAGTAAAAAAATATCTTTAAATATTTGAAAGGTACATAAGATATAGGGTTATGGTATCCAAAGGACTCATATTTCACCTTAACAACCTACATTGATGTTGGTTGGGCTGGATGTGTTGATAACAAGCAAAGCACAAGTGGTGGAGCTTATTTCCTTGGCTCCCAATTGGTTGCTTGGTCAAGCAAGAAACAAGATTTTGTATCTTTATCTACTATTGAAGATGAATACATTGCAACATCCTCATGTTTCACTCAGGTACTATAGATGAAACAAACACTAAAGGACATTGTCATATCATTTGATGAACCAATCTCAATTATGTGTGATAATACCAACATAATAAGTATTTCCAAGAATCTGGTGCAACACTCTAGAACGAAACATATATCCATCAAATATCACTTCTTGAGAGAGAAGGTATTGGAGAATGAGGTAAGACTTGAATATGTACCTAAAAAAGAGAAAATTGCAAATATTTTCACAAAACCGTTGAGCAAAGATACTTTTGAGTATCTCCGGTAGAAGTTAGGGGTTTTCCCCCTCTAAGTCTACAATAATTTGCACCAAGGTGTGCATTGGTCCAAGGTATTATATGCTCACTCTTATCTGGATCAATTCTTGGTGGCTTCCTCATAGGGGGAGCGGAGTAAGTTTTTCAAGGGGAGTTTTTTCCCTTTGTCTTTGATGTCAAAGGGGGAGAAGAAAAGAGGTTATTTGATGATGTTGATGTTGTTATTGAGTTATTTGGTTTGTTGTTGATGAATGTTTGCATCAATGATGAAGGGGGAGATTTTTGGAATGTGATGTTGTTGATTGTTGTCATTGATGTTAGCATATCTTGGTTGATTGTTTAAGGTTTAGTTTTGACACTTTGGTGATCCGGATTGGTGTGCTCCAGATGGTGTGTTGTGATGATCTATCTTTGGTTGTGTTTGTCTTGGTCCCATTTGTTAGAAAACAAGATCAGAAATGCAAACCAAAAAATACCTTCCACAAGAGAAGATCAGAAATGCAAACTAGAAAATACCTTCCACATAAGAAAAATAGAAAAAGCAAGAGCAATTTGCATGAAGATGTGCAAATGAATAGTATTCAGGAATTTTTGAAAATACAAGAGATAAATTGCTTTATAAAAGCAATGTATGCATAACCCTAAAGGTAAAACCTAATTTTGAACTAAAATTAGCTCAACTAAATAAAACTTACTTATTAATTAAGTAAAATAATTATTACCTAAGTAAATTTAATAAAGTGTAATTAAATAATTAATTACACCAACACCCCCCCTTAAGTGCAACTTAGGGAGAATGAAAAAACATGCAAAAATGAAAGGATGGGTCTATGAAAGCATGACTAAGTCCTGACTACAAGGCCATGTTAGGTACCCATGTACAAATGCAATGAATGGGAAAGAGGACAAAACCTAGTGGGACAAAAACCCCCCTCAATGAGATGACCTATTGCAAAGAAGCACTGGAAGAATAGTGGTGGAGTAACACTGGAATCCTGAATATGGCAAGCAAGGAAATATACTTCTATTTATGAGAAACCATATGAGAGTCACTAAAGGACTTAGGTGAAATCATGATAAAGCAACAACAAACCTGATGCCAAGGAACATCGGAAAACTCACAAACTAGAACAACCCTGGAATCTATGAAGCAACAGTAGATGAATAAATGATGCCCCCCATAAGAGGGAATGATATGATGAAAGAATCTGAAAGCTATGTGTATCTTGATGTTGATGCCAAGCTGTGACTAAAACTGATCCATAGGAGCAAGTACCATGAAGATTCTAGAATATTAATCATAAAATGAATGGCCCTCAAACTGAGATGTGACCCAATGTGAATCTGATGCGATCCAGGATCATTAACCATAGTCTCTCAATCTGAGATGTGAACCAGAATGTGTCATGCTATGAACAAGATGTGGCCAAAAGAGCCAAAAGAAACTACAAAATCCAAATACAACTCATGCAAGTTGTCATCAATATGAAGATGAGATCAAAGTGCATGCCATGCAACTACACTCTAATCAAATTATTATGCAAGAAGCCCCCTGATGGAACTTTATAGAAGTTCATTTATTACAATACCCCATGATTGTAAAAGGAGAACATGCAAAATATGCATAAATCAAAGAGAAAATGCAAACCTAATGCATGAAAATAAGAAAGAGTGCATGCACATATCAATGTTCACATCTACGTCCATGATTAAAATTGACCTTAGATCTATGTAGAGGATTGAATCAACTTTTCGGTATAGCTTGAATCTCGAAAAACTGATAACTGAGGAAAAAGTTATGCCCTCTAAAATGAAAAATGATTCATCTGACTTCAAAGACCTGCAAAATAAATTTGGAGCAAAATCTGGAAAAAAGTTTGCACCGTTGTATCGGGATCGAAACCAGCTTTCCAACAGTATCTCATTTTCAAAAAATGGACTATGTATGCTCAAGATACGACCATTTTACTAAAAATGCTCATTTAGGCTTTAAATCAAATATATTATTAATTTAAAGATTAAAAAATTAATAAAATATTCAGTTGTACCTTCATGCAACAAAAATCGAGGTAGCATAGAAATCGAGAGAGCGGATAAATCGATGCAAAAATGGCACAAAAATTGAGGCTGCTAAAAAATGAACTGGGCACCAAAAAAATATGGCACAAAAATCGATGCATCCATATGAATCTGTATAGTCGTATGGATTTTTTAGGCAGCGTTTTTGAAAATCCCCAAAAACACAAAAAATCAATTTTCAGAAAACCCTATCATATTTTATATGAAAATAGGGGTTTTTGGGCCTTCTGAGCACACCCATGAGGTCTGCTTTGCACCAACATGCACTATTTGAGATATCAGGGTCAAAATTTCTCAAAAAATGATGGAAAAACCTTCTAATCTGGCAAAAAACTATCGTAGCTTCAAACCCTCACAGATCTAATAAATGGAGATGAAAATCAATGAAACAAAAACCAATATTGACTTTTTCTAGCACTTTGAATCCAATGGAGATGCCCAATCTGATCCAAAATGCTTCAGAAATAAGATTAAGGCATGAAACTCTTGAGAAACCTTGAACATGCTTTGCAATGAATTTCTCCAAAAATTGAGAAGGGGTTGCAAATCAACGCTCTGATACCATGTTAGAAA
Source organism: Sequoiadendron giganteum (assembly GCA_007115665.2). Taxonomy (NCBI): domain Eukaryota; kingdom Viridiplantae; phylum Streptophyta; class Pinopsida; order Cupressales; family Cupressaceae; genus Sequoiadendron; species Sequoiadendron giganteum. The sequence goes on along the minus strand of CM021110.1, from coordinate 121,062,616 downwards.
CCAAGATCAGAAATGCAAACCAGAAAATACCTTCCACAAGAGAAAAACAGAAAAAACAAGAACAATTTGCATGAAGATGTGCAAATGAATAATATTGAGGAATTTTTGAAAATACAAGAGATGAATTGCTTTATAAAATAAATGTACGCATAACCCTAAAGGTAAAACCTAATTTTAAATTAAAATTAGCTCAACTAAATAAAGCTTACTTATTAATTAAGTAAACTCATTATTACCTAAGTAAACTTAATAAAGTGTAATTAAATAATTAATTACACCAACACCATTCATTTTGCAACATAATGAGATATAATCTTATGGGTCTAGACCAATCTAGAAAGTGGTTAGTGTGTCCCAAGACATTGTTTGCATTGTAATGTGTATATATCCTATTCCTTGGTTCTGGATATCATGAGTGATATGTAGCGTGTTGATTTGAGCGAGGAGGTTCTATATGGTCCATATTTCATTCCCTTCCACTGCGGGAATATTTTTGTGGTGACCTAATTCAAATTGTGTTTGGTCAACTTAGGAGTTTATGGAAGCATTAAATGGAATTGTGTTTGGCCGGATTAGGAAGATTATGAAGGCATGGATTGGTATAAGTAAAAGTTGATTCTATTCGATGAAAGCAAGTGTGGTGAATGCGAATCTAAAATCCATACATTGTGTGAAAGTCTATAACCAGAGGTAGCAGATATTGAGATTCTATTTGGTGTCATTGTTGGTGACAATTATTTCAGTGGTGGATTTCCTTTCATCATTCTTCTGGTAGTGAGCCATTTTTTGTAGGCAGTGATCCTTTCTCTTTTGGCAGTTAGACTTTTTATCTTTAGTTGTAATAGCTAGGTAGTGAGCCCACCAACAGTGAGCCTTAACTACAATGAGCGATTTGGTAGCGAGCCTTTGTAAAAATCACCTTAACCAGTGTCACCTTAATTGGTTTCACCATAACCAGTGTTTTATAATTGAGAATTAGCATTCTAGTGGTTTTTCCCTTCTTGGGTGTCCACGTAAATTCTGGTGTTCATTGTCCATGGTGTTGTTATGTGCTTTCATGTTCATATCTATTAAATTATTATTTGATTGATTTAAGTTTGCTCTGGATTAATTAAAGTGAAGAAATTATTTAGGCAGGGGGGGGCCTCCGCTATAGCCCTACGGGGTGCCCCGCGAGCCCCCACTTTAGAATAGGGTGGGGGTCGGTACCAACCCCACTATCCCATTTGCCCTTGGTAGCTGATTCACCCCCCCTCTCAATTATCCAGACTGTTCAACATGAATATGTATGAATTGTGATTGGATATCTATGCTTAGTCATGGTTTTTAGTATTCTGTACATGTTTTGTGAGCTAACCCCTTATAGCTAGAGAAGGTACTATAGCTCGCAAAAACTAAAGAATGTAGCACACAGCCAAATGAGTTCTTGGACAACAAAATAGGGGATGTCCTAGAATAAACTGAACACGATGAATACAACATGGAGGCATTTAATGGAGATAGTGCATCATTATGAAATTTAATAAAGACGCTGGAGAAGGAAGAACCCTGCTATGATTAGGAAAAAAACATAGCCAATTTTGATCATTCCATATTCCAGTTTGTTACAATAGAGTCACAATCCAACTTGGACTCTTCTTCTTTTCTAGTTGTAGTTAGATTTAACTGAATCTTTATCACACTCTGAAATCTAGGGAGTGGTAATCAGTGGTTTCATTTTAGATGCCTTCTTTGAATAAGATCATTTGTTCCTATATGTACAGCTCGGTGGTTGAGTCTAAGTTAGCTAGTTAATCAATTTTTAGAAATTACTAGATACTTTCAATTTTTAGTTATTATGTAGACTATGTAAGTTTTGTGCAATTATGATTTCATGAATAAGATATTTCAACAAAATCTTATGTGATATTATGGATTTGTGCAATGAATGAATTTGAGTTACTATGATTGTGTTGGATCTAAGGAGTTATATTTGGTTTAAGAATAGTAAAGACAACTACTTGAGCAAGGGCCACTCAAGGTAGTTGTCCTTCAATCCTTTCTTTTCAGTTATTTTAATTATGTTTTAGTTGTTACTTTATAAATGCAAAATATGTTAAACAGATTCTTTATGTTTTCAATCATTGATGAATGCATGAAAAATTCTTGTTTCATAATCATACTGTAATTGCTAGTCTATCACACTCTAGAGTGTATAATATGATTAATTATTAATTCAGTTAATTTCCAGCATTTACTTCAGAACAGTAGTCAACTATAGTCTTATACTATAGGTACCCATAGCCATAGAGACAACTTTACTTTCTTTACTATTTTATAGTTTCATGATTTTCTAGCAAGTGTAATACCTTTACTAGAATTATTTAGGTAGTTCCAAGTCTTTGAAAGCACATACAATTCCAGTGCCATCATAAGCCTACTATCCCTGGTCGATAATTCAATGAAAGTCTTTCCAAATGTTAAGTGGACTGTTCAGCTAGGTTTTCCCTCTGAGTTGTGTGATTACCACCAAGTTTGCTAGACACTAGTAGAGACTCTACATTTTTGGCACTATTACTGAGGGTGGTGCTACTTTTATAGATTAGCTTCTTTCATTTCTAAGCCTTCCTAGTTTAGAATTTTCTTTCAGTATTAGGACTATTAGGTTTAATTTTATCAAAATACCAAAGCATTTTACTAACATTGTGCAAGACCCACTACTACACAAAGTCATATTTATTGTATGTGGAGGCAAAGAGACTCTTTGGGAAGATTCCTCCCCTCAAACCAACAAGCTAGAGCAAATATTGGTGACTACATTGATCGGAGTGAGGGTACTACTAAAGAAGAGTCTTCCTTTCACCAACATCTACTGAAAATATAGAGGGGACCTTCCAAACAATGGGTGATGCAATAGTGGATGATCCACCAGAACATGTGACCTTTGAATTTCCAATTACCAACCAAGAAAGGGCTACTATGCTAAAGAATACCCCTCCTTCAATATTACTATTCTTCTATGGTTTGGTGATTGAAGATCTAGACACATTCTTGTTCAATTTTGATGTCCTATGTAGGAGCTATGACTACACAACTGATGCTCATAAGCTCAAGCTATTTCCTACCACTCTAAAAGATGCTACCCTGGGATCATTTATGGGACTAGGCAAAGACATTGTTCCAAATTGGGACACCATGAAAATAAAATTCTTACAGAAATACCAAGATTATTGTAGAGGAGTTGATAGGAGAAGAGATGATATTTTTAGAATGACTCAAAAAGAGGATGAACCATTGGAAGATTATATAGAAAGGTTTCAATTTCACTTGAAGAAAAACCCACATAATAGGTTCTCGGAAGAATCCTTGAAGCTTGTGTTCTTGAGAGGAGTCAATGATGATTGCATGGATGCCCTCAATCTTATTGGGCAATGGGATGTGTCTATTACACTTTGAAGAGATCTAGAGGGTCTATAGAAACTATTCTAGAACCTTTACCAAAAGATCAAGAGGAGAAAGAACATCCACCGCTAGCAAGACATCTAATGGGGTTTCAAGAGTGGAAATAAGTAACCTACTGTACAACATGAAGGAGGATATAATAAGTCATCTAGATACAAAGTTGGACACTCTACATATAAAGAAGAAATGGGAAGAGGCTGAAGCAATGCTCATTAAATACTACCTCAATTGTACGCAAAAGAAAGCAAATTGGAAATGCAAAAGGGTAGCTAGTATCACAGAAGAAAAATCAAAGAAACTTGATTTTCAACCACTTGAAGAAGAGGATGGACAAATATTTTACATTGCTCAAAGAATGCCATGGCATCCAAGACAAGTTATGCCATAAGACTCTCTAAATTTCAATACATCTTTTCCAATTGGTAATCATAATTTCTCTGGTTGGAATTCTTAGCCCTAGCCAAATAACCAAAACCAATGGAAAAACTCTCAATAGTGGCAAAACACTCTGCAAAATTGGAACTAACAACAACCAAATGCATGGCCCTAGTAAAATTTTCAGGGTTCCAACTATTTTTCTCAATGGCCATTACAACAAAATTAGTGTAGCCACAATGTCAAAAAGGCCAGTAGTGGCAACACCAAAATATGAATTACCAACAACCTTTGCTACCTTCTCAGCCACAAAAAAAAGCTATCATGCCTAATCCCCCAAACACAACATCCCAACCACCCAAAGCACCACAATTACCTACCTAGCCTGCACCTAACCCTAACAACAAGCATGTCTAACATGCTTATACTAATGAGGCTATATAATACCCCACGTATGGAGTAGAGGTGAGTGATGTCCACCTTAGGTCAAGAAAGACACTAGCTAGACATTCACCCCCCAAATCATTGAAATGTAGGATGAGGAACCCACAACTGAAGCTTTGTATAATTCACCTCTAGAACCTAGGTCAAATCAGGTAAACCAGACCACCTCAAGTCTAGAACCTCCTTTCCCTGAGTGTTTAGCCATTCACAAACATTATACCCAAGCTAAGACATACCTATTGGGCCAGCTTAAGGATGTAAGTATCAAAATTCCCCTCATCCAAGCTATCAAGGATATCCCAATCTATACCAAGATAGTAAGAGACCTATGTCTTAGGAAACTAGGGAGAAAGAGGAAGTACCCTCAGACAGTTCATGTCCTAGGGAACCTTACTGATATTATGCTAGGGAATATAACTACGCCTAAATACATAGACCCTAGAATTCTAGTAGTGGATGTTAAGATTAATGGGACCCTTATCAAGAACACCTTTATTGACTTAGGGGCAACAATTAATGTCATGAATAAATAGACAATGCAGCTACTTTAGTTAACTAACCTTAGACCTACACCAATTATTTTATAGTTGGTAGATGGGTCAATAGTAAAGCTTGAGGGGATCATTGAGGACTTAGTCATTGCATTAGATTCATGGGAGTATCTTGCAAATTTAATAGTCTTTCAGCCCAGGGTCAACCTTGCAAGATATCCCCTCATTTTAGGTAGACCATGGTTAGCTACAACTGATGCATTCATAGGTTGTAGGTCTAGGAACATGATAATATCCAATGGGACTATAACCAATAAATTGGTTCTCTATCCACCAACCCAACCTCATAAAAATCTAGAGAAGGCTATATGGACTATCTTGGATGAAGAAGATCACTATTCCCTTCAAAATCTCATGACAATAGAACATAGTACCCTATTAGGAACCCAATATGAGGATGAATTAATTTATCATATTATAAAAAAAAATGTAGTAGGGACTTGCATCAACAAGATTGTCTTTCATGTTTGCAAGATCCACTGCAAAACATTATACCTACAAATTCATCAGAAGAGGTATCCCAACTGCTCCATTCCTTTTTTCCACAACAATGTGTTCCCAACATTAGTGGCCTCGATCTCTCATTTATGCAATCAAAATCCTAAACTTTGGAAATCATGCTAGGTAAAACCTTGAACATCAACAATGGATGAACTGAAGAATAATATAATTCCTTGAATGCTGTGTTGTAGGCACACACATCAACCTTTGTATGGGACTACCATGATATGAAGGGAATTGATCCAAAACTTTGGATGCATAGTATCTACATAAATGATGGTTTCAAGCCAATTAGAAAGCCCCAAAGGAGAATGAACCCTGCCTTAAAAAAATAGTCAATAGTGAGTTACAAAAGCTACTTGATGTAGGCTTCATTTATCCTATTTCTGATAGCCAATGGGTGTCACCATTTAGTCATTGTTCCTAAGAAAGGAGGAAAATGGAGGGTATGTCTGGACTATAGGGAGATGAACATGACAACTAGAAAATATCAATTCCCCTACCTTTCATTAACCAAGTGCTTGATTCCTTAGTAGGGAAAAAGTACTTCTCCTTCCTAGATGGGTTTAGTGGTTATAACTAGATAAAGATAGCTCTAGAGAACTATGTTAAGACTACATTTACATGCCCTTGGGGTACCTATGCCTATTTTGTTCTTCCCTTTGGACTATGTAATGCACCAACAAATTTTCAGAGGGCAATGCTAAGTATATTTTCAAACTATTCTCATGATTCCATGGAAATATACATGGATGACTTCATTACATATGGAGACACCTATGATGATGCACTCAACAATCTAGAAAAGGTTTTGAAAAGGTGTAAAGAGAATACCTATCATTGAGTCATGAAAAATGTTTCATGACGATGACTCAAGGGATTGTTCTAGGACACTTTATCTCAAGTGAAGGAATTTAGGTGGATCCCAATAGAATTGAGTTAGGGCCACTCAAAAACCATGACCTTATTCAATTGATTTGCAAATATAATTTATGTAAGAAACCAGAAAGGAAATGGGAGAAGTTTCTGCAAAAGTTTGTGAATTTGGAGCCTAAAGGAAAATTTGAGGAAGGAGATTCATCTAAGCAAGTGACTAAACCTTTTGGAGAACATTCCCCCAAAGCTTTATATGCTCCTAAACTTCAAAAAACCACAACAACTCCTGATGGTGAAGCGCCATAAATTTTACCTCATACTGTAGAAACCCCAGGGCAATCAGAAAATGTAGAAATTGTGCACTCATGAGATGAAGAAGAGCCTCCTCGCAAGAGGAAAAGAAAAACCAAGGTGAAAACTCCTCCTTTAAGAAGAAGCAAAAGGCTATCAGCTAAAACTAGCGAGACTATAGGTTTTGACACATTGAGTTCTAAAAAGAGAAGACAAAAAACTGATGCACACTCATTAGAAACTATAAATCAGCCCCATGAGGAGACCCCAAAATAAATTGAAAAATAGGCTAAACAATCCCCTAAGGCTAAATAAGAAAATATGCCATATCCATCAGCACAAGAAGAGGAAATGGTTCAATCACCACATTATGTAGATATTGAGGATTATCCTCTAAGACAGTTGTCCCCTTTAATTGGTAGAGTTACTGAGCCAGGTTCACTTGATGTGTCTGACAAAGATAATGTACCTAGTGTTGAGGAAAATTTAATTAATGATAATATATAAATATTTGATATGCCTTTTTTTATGTTAATACAAGGGATGAAGAATTTTATTAGAGGGGAGTGGAATTGGAAAAATTAAAAATAGAAATTGCTGAATTGAGACACCAGTTGTAAGGAAATGAGGAACAAATCAATCAACAACAAGAGGAAGTAGAGGCACATAATGCAATCATAGGAAAAAGAGATTAAGAAATTGTGGATTTGAAAATACAGATTAAAGAAAAAGACAACCTTGGTTATTGAGTAATTGCAATATCAAATACATCAATGGAATCAAGAAAGAAAAAAGCATGTGGCTGATTTTTTCTAAAAAATATAGGCACATTAAAGGTTTAACAAGTAGTTTTCTATAATTTTTTACTACTTTTGAAGAAGAAAGGAATAAACAAAAAATTGAACTTAATGCTTCTTTGAGAAAAATTGTTGAATTAGAACAGGATTTGCAAGAAAGTGATGCCAAGCCTATAATGGAGTCCAAAGGAACACAAACTGAACCAACTGTAATGGAATTGTTCCAAGTAAAAATACCTCCATTAAACTAATGAAATGGATAGAGAGACACTATTTTCTGAAGGAGGTAGACATTGAAAATTCTCTACTGAAAAATGAGTTATTTTTGTTAGAAGAATCTTTTGATAGGGTGTATAGAGCTAAACAAGATGCTTATCAAATAGGTGAATTGTTGTTAGCTTGCAAAAGACCATCCAAGCAATATTCTATGCTCCTAAATGAGAAACTCCTGAGATAGAAATTACTTAGAATTTACAACAACTAGCTGCATGATCCCGACAACAAGGAATTTGTCAAAATATTTGTAGAATCAACCCTTGATCAATAAGACTCGTTGTGCGAATTCTTTATTCATAATTTTTTCTTGGAAAGATACACAAATTTTATGTCAATTTATTTGTTGGTGAAGTTCAATTGAGGTTATTTATATCCACCATGCATAATCAAATCCAATGGTAGGAACAAACAAGGGAATATTCAAAGGCAAAGAAAACTGTTGGGCTACAAATGAGGTATCCTCACCAAAAGCCTTCTACTTTCAAAGCACAGTTCCTGAGTATTAAGATTAACGAGGTTGTAAAAATTAAATACAACAACAACCTTCAGCTTTTCTTTAACTATTTTTGAGATTAGGGGCCAAAATTAATAGGTAGATTTTGGCATGCATGTGAAGAAATATATACTCCTCCTCCTATGTTTCTTAGGAGAAGATAGGTAATTTCACCTTTTAACATTAGGTGGTCCTATAGAAGAGTTGTAGTTTCCCTCCAACTGATACTATTTGTTTCAGTTTGCTTATGACTATTTGTTAGTCATTTAGTTGTTTTGGATACTATATTACATTATTTTAGTTATGACATTGATGTTGTGTTGGTTGTTATACTTTGTAGATGATACATTTGACGTCATGATCATCTAGTTATGTTCATGTGATGACATTATGATAGACATGTGTGCGTTATGGTTTAAGCTATTTCAAAGTGTTAATGAGGTTATCATGATGTAATTGATGTTTATGATATAATGATGCCTGTCAGTCTTGGTGAAGGAGAAAGTGTAGAATTACTCACTCGTGAGTACCCTACTACGTTGTGACTCTCCTTCATGGTGTTTTTTTTGATATATGTTGATGTGTTTGACAATGTCATTTTATGTAGTTTGTAGGTACAGGCATCAACTCCACCTGCTTTGTCAGGTCTGAGCGTGCCAAGACCCAATGGAAAAACTTGTTGATTCGAAGATAGTGTTAGGTCCCCTATCTTATTCCATCGTTCTTGATAAAACGAGTACCCATTTGTTACCTGTTTATGTTTGTCATTAGTTCAATCATGCCATTTTTAGTTTTGTTATGTTGGAGATTGAATTGTTTTATTAGTTAAATGATTGGATAAATGAGTATTTGGCTTTAATTGCTATGATATATTAAAATGATTACATTTATATTACTTCATAATTAAAATTATTTATTTTTCTATAAAGGTTTGATTTAATGTTTAAAAGATTTGATTAAATTAAAAATTATTAAATAGAATGCTAATTAAATGTAATTGTTTATTGATTGTGCAACTTGAATGTTATTAAAATAGATTATTTTTTAAAAGAGTTGTTTCCAAAACATTATGCAAATATCTGAAAACTTGAATTTATTGTTAGAAGATTGGTAACTTGTAAAATTAATAAGTTTTAACTGTTCGTTCAATTGTGATTGCATGCAAACTGCTAGTTAAGTTTTGTGAATGAAATTTAATTAAAATTAATTAAAGGAAAGGTTATGTAATTTTGTGCACAACAATTGGTTTTTATGGTTGAGAAAGTTGTTTACACAACAAGATTATTTTGGAAAAGATTTTTTCTTTCTCTAGGTGTTTGGTTTTGAAAATTTTGGAAGATTGTGGATTTGAGGGCTTTTGTAGGTGACAAAAGGTATCTAGAATCAGTTTTTTCGTGCCCTAATCCATTCTTCATCGGAATCCGAGAGATTATTCCAGGGTTTTTTCCTATTTTGTATTTTTCTTGAATTAAACCTTCTGAGTTTCGTTTATGGTCTTGAATTTTCTACATGATTGAGATTGCTCATTTTGAAACCTACACAAATAATAGAAAACAAAAAAGTTAAAGATTAATTTTGAATGAATCAAAGAAAAACAATGGAAAGATGAGAAACTTATGAAAATCTAGCTTTGTATTTCTGAAATTAAAATAGAATATCTTATTTTCATGTTGGCTTCTGGATCGTTTAGAATTAACTTTTATAGTGCATGATACTTGCTTTGTCTTCAACCACCCGATGGAAATGTTGATTTTTTTTTATCTTTTGCAATCCTCTTTTTTGGTCTGTGTATGACCTTTTGATCTGGTTCTTTTTATTCATTTATATATTTGTAAGTTTGCGCGCATAAATTTCCCTTTATAAACTATCCTGCTAGGCATTTCTAGCGCTTTTTACAATTTGATCTTCCCTTGTTTGTGTTTCGATTTCCTAGGAGAGGCTAGTCTACTCTTCAATCATTTTTTCTATTCCTTGGATATTGTTCTTATTTATAATGATAGGGTCACTAGTACTCTCTTTAATTACAGTCAATGATTATCGTGATACTGACAGATTTTTGTGATGTCTTTCCTCCAACCTAACTCGCATCATTACTGGCTTTTACCCGTTGTGTGTTGCATGATAGCACATGCACTATTTAACATTACATGAATTCCCCTCTTGAATTTGTCGATGGAAGCAATTAAGGGGCGGCCTGTAGAATTCTTCAATCTCTATATTTTCACCCATAACATCGCCAACAATAATGAGTTTTGATTTGATTTTTGTGATAATTATCATCATGTTTTGAATCTTGCCAACAACTTTAAAATTTTAAAAGTACTTTCTTCTACTGCATTCTTTTGGTGTATATAATACTTGTTAATAATTTACTTGCAAAGGCATGCATCCCTTGTTTAAAGCATCAATATCTATATTGGTTAAGTGTGGCTATGAAACTTACCTTTATTCGATGTATAAAAGGTAATGATAATTGGCACTTCATTTCTTGTTAAGTTCGATAGGAACTAACAGTAGTCTTTGCTCTCACAATACTATATTGAAAACATAGAGTTTTGCTAGAGTTTATAATTGATATATATATTATTATTTTTAATATGTTCTTTTCATTGTCTTTTGTTTATCATCCATCAATAATAGAAATCTATTATTGTGTTATTGGCATGCTAATTTTATAAAAATATATATATACATTATAATTATTTGAGTGGTAATTTTAATATTATGAAATTATTACATTCTTTATCAAGAATTATTATAGGAGTATAATATGTATTTGAAAATAATAAATAGGAAATTTTAATTTTGTCAACTATGATCTTTTTGAACTTTAAATTTCTCGATGAGTTGAAAGGTTATTATGTGGAAAAAACCATACATGTATTTGTCTATGATTTTAAAAGAGCACTAGTGGGGTGTTGTGCTTTTGTAACTTCCAGAGACTAGGTAGTATAATTTGTATTATTAAACATTAAGTGCTTGTACCTTGATAATATTTTTCAATGATTTAATTGGGATGTAGCCATGCATCGTATTTATGTTGTCATGTGATGGTAATTGTACGTTATGAGATTTACTTCTTATTGGAGATGTGTATATTCATGTTTTGTTTTTGTGCATGATGGCAAGTCCGTGTTTCGTCAGAAAATTATGTTTTGTACATAGGAGGAGTGGCTTTCGTTAGGGTCTAGAACCCTAAGAGGTTACTAGGGTAACCTATCAAAAGTAGATAATCTAGTGAAAACCTTAAACTTAATGTATTAGGGGTTGGGTAGTATGCACTTCATAACTCAAATAATTGTGTTTCCTCGCCTCATACCTTAATGCTTGTTTAGGTTAAGGGTAGGTTGAGATGGCCTAGAATGGCATGTTCATTCACTTTGTCCTCTCAAAAAGTGTTTTGGTTCCACATGAGTTCATTTAGGGGCCGAGAATCTATAGAGATTGCTAGGGTAACTCAGGATGAGGGTTGGTAATCTAGGAAGATTCACTAGGGTAACCTAAAACAACTATGTGATGACACTCTAATCCTTATATATGTTTTGTGGTCTCATGTGTTGAGTCACCTTTAGTTGTGTTGTTGTATCTTGGAGTTTGTTTGTTGTCATATGGTTTTTATGTCATTGTGTATTCATGTGTATGTCAACCATGTGATGTTATGTTCTATCTTCTTTTATGTTTGACTGACTTGTGGACCTGATACTATCTCCTAGCACGGGGTGTGGAATTTTGAGTACCATAAGGTTGGGAGGAATGAGCTCTATCCTGCATTGGGACCCCTTGCAGGTGATGTAGTTTGAGATGAGATTGTTCTTGACAGGTTCCTGGATTCACTTTGTTCATGGACGAGGCTGAGGTGGTGGTCGTGTGGCTAATCACCAGGATACTCCTCCTCAGAGTTCTCATGAGAGTGAACATGTAGAGTAGTTGGATCCTCGAGTTAATCAGGTGAATGATGAACAAAATTTGATTCAGTTAGGTTCAGAGGGAGCTTTGTTGCATCCTTTACTTGAGAAGGTTCTTGCTCATCTTGGTCCTAGACGGGAGGTTGAACATGAAGTGGATAGAGAACGAGATAAATCACCTAGGAGAGTTGTTGAGACTATGGAGTAGGATGTCATTGTTGTAGGGAATATGAGAGATTTTTGGAGGGAACACCCTCCCACTTTTGACAGTACTGGTGGTGGTTTGGAAGCAGAAACTTGGTTGTTAGACTTGGGATGGTGTTTTTCTATGCATCCATATGGTAGCAACACCAGAGCTAGATGTGCCATTATGCATCTTAGAGGCTTTGCCTCTACATGGTGGCGATTAGAGGAGCAGAAGCTTCACTTGGAGATTGGTTTAGTATCATGGGATATGTTCTTGGAGCATTTCAGAGCATGTTTCCTATCAAAGAATTAGAGACAACATCGTGCAGATGAGTTCCATGATCTACGTCAGATGGCTATGTCAGTTGACCAGTTTGAGCGTAGCTTCTACGAGCTCAAACATTATGTAGGGATTGTGGACAATGATACTATGTTGGTACAACACTTCATCAAGGGATTGAACGCCCGTATCAGTGAAGGAGTCCGAGTCTTCAAGCCGAAGATGATGGAAATAGTCGTGGAGAAGGCATGAATTGTGGAGGAGAATTTTTCTATGGCTTTGGGTGGACATACAAGTGTTTAGATAGGTAGTGCACCTACTGTAGGTTTTGGTCCACATGGTGGTCCGACTCAAACAAGAGGTTCCTCTCAGAGCCAATAGGCACCTGCTAAGGGTGGTCAACAACAACAACATTACCCACCAAAGAATAAGAGTTCTCAATTTCAGTCAAGTAACGGTTCACAGTCTGGGAAGAACCATAACTAGTGGCGTAATAAGCACAACCATCAAGATCATCCAGTGCAGAGTGCACAGTCTACAGTTAGCAGAGGTAGTTTCCGGCAATCAAATGCACCTTTAGTTGTCTAAGTTTTTGGTAGGGGTACTGGTTGCTTTTCATGTGGTCAACAAGGTCACATTGTGAGGTAGTGTCCGATGAGAGGTACATTAGGGTTTGGCCAACAAACCGTAGCTTCGAAGCTAACAATTGGAGATGCAGGTTGTTCTCACAGGTTTTTTTCTACAGTGGATAACTATCAGGAAGATCATCAAAATACTATAGTTGAGGTTTCAGGTTAGTTACAGGGTATTAATGTTTCCATCCTTTTTTATTCCAAAGCATATGATTCATTTATTTCTCCATCTATTGTTGAGCGATGTGGACTCATGGTAGTAAAGCAAGGCGTTAGGTGGCAGGTAGAATTGGCCTCTGGGGTGAAGGTAGCAGTAGAATCCCTTGTTCGCAATTGTGGACTTAGGATTGGATTGCTATCTACCTCAGTAGATCTTCGAGTTACACCTCTTGGTTTGTATGACATTGCGTTGGGTATGGACTGGTTGGAATCCTATAGTGTAGTGATTGATTATCAATGGAAGATAGTACATTGCTTAGATGATTCTAGTGTAGAAGTGGAGATAATCAGTGCGTAGAGACCCATCTCCTTGCGGATTATATCTGCTATACAATTAAGGAGATGCATTCATCAGGGTTGTCAGTTGTTTGTAGAACCAATTAATGAATTAGAGGTAGGGGAGAGTCAAGAGGTATCTCTTGATGATTACCCTATTCTTAGGGAATTCATAGATGTATTTCCCAGTGATATTCCAAGCATGCCACCAAAATGTGACATAGATTTTAGAATCGATCTGGTTCCTAGAGCAAAGCCTATATCTCGGGCTCCATATAGAATGACCACACAATAATTGGAAGAGCTTCATTTGTAGTTGGAGGAAATTTTGGCTAAGGGTTTTATTCATCTAAGTGTTTCTCCTTAGGGAGCACCTATCATTTTCATGAAGAATAAGGACAAATCTCTCAGGTTGTGCATTGATTATCGTTAATTGAACAAAGTGACAGTTAAGAATCGATATCCTTTTCCTAGAATCAATGATCTCTTTGATCAGATCAAGGGAGCTAATGTATTTTCTAAGATTGATATGAAATTGGGTTACCATTAGTTGTGCATGTCTGAAGCAGATATTCATAAAATGACATTTTGAACTCGTTACAGGCACTATGAGTTCATAGTGGTACCATTTGGGTTAAGGAATGCACCATCTATTTTCATGAGTTTGATGAATGGTGTCTTTCACACATACCTCAATAATTTTGTTCTTGTGTTTCTTGATGATATTTTGATCTATTCGAGAGATATGAAGGAGCACAAAGAGCATATGAGACAAGTACTGTAGTGCTTGAGAGATAATCAGTTGTTTGCAAATTTTTCAAACTGTGAGTTCTTCCAAACTGAGGTGAAATACCTTGGTCATGTTATCTCTGGAGAGGCTATTGTAGTGGTTACTTCAAAGATCAAAGCCATCATTGATTGGCCCATGCCTACCAATGTACCAGAGGTTCACATTTTTATGGGTTTTGTCAGGTATTATAGACGGTTTGTTCAGGGGTTTTCTAGGATTGCTCATCCTATTACTTCTCTTTAGAGGAAAGGGAAGAAGTTCATTTGGTCAGATCTGTGTCAATCAACTTTTCAGACACTCAAGGAGAAGTTGACGAGTGCTCCTATATTAGTTGTTCCTGATCCTACTAAGGATTTTTTTGTTTGCATTGATGTGTCTTTGGAGGGATTAGGAGTTGTTCTGATGCAGGAAGGTCGTGTGATCTCTTATGAATCTCACAAACTCAAGGATCATGAAATGAACTATCTTACTCATGATTTGGAGTTAGCTGCAGTTGTTCATGCTCTAATTCGGTGAAGGCATTTCTTATTGGGTTACTGTTTTGAACTTCACAGTGATCACTGTAGTCTGCAATACATTTTCATGCAGCCTAATTTGAATGCTAGGCAGAGACGATGGATGGAGTTCTTATGCGAGTATTACTTTGAGGTGAAATTTATCTAGGAGAAGGAGAACATAGTGGATGATGCTCTCAGTCAGTGGAGGCATGAGCTTTCGGTCGTGACTCTTGGAGTTGATTTGAGGAGTCATATTTTAGCATCACTTCCTATAGACAGACTGTATCAGGAGGTGAATATGGAGTTGGGATCGTATAGACCCTTAGAGGGTAGATTCATAGGTTATACTCTCGAGTCAGATGGTTTGTTGTGAAATTTGGGTTGTATCTATGTGTCGCTTGTAGACAATCTTCACATTTTGATTATTTTAGAGGCACATCGAGCACCTTATTCAGCTCATCCTGGTGTTAAGAAGATGCATGCGGATCTTCGACAGTTGTACTTTTGGCTTGGGATGAAGCGTGACATTGCTGATTTTATTTCAAGATGTCTTGAGTGCCAGAGGATTAAGGCTAAGCACCAAAATCCTGTAGGAATGTTACAACCACATCTTGTTCTTGAATGGAAGTGGGATATCATATTGGTAGACTCTATTTTTTGGTTGCCTATGTCATCTCGTCAACATGATTCTATCATGGTTACTGTTGATGGGTTGACTAAGGTAGCACATTTCTGTCTCATTCATTCATCTTATAATGCCTCATCCAAGGCAAAGATCTTCATGGAGGATATTGTTCATTTGCATGGAATTCCTTTTAGAATTATATCAAATAGAGATCATGTATTTACATAAGCATTATGGACATCTTTGCAGCATGCCTTAGGTACTCAATTGAACTTCAGTTTAGATTATCACCCCGAGACTAACGGACAAACCGAGAGGGTCAGTTAGATTCTTAAGGATATTCTCAGGATGTATGTTATGGATCAGAGAACGTGTTGGGAATATTATCTCTACTTGGTGGAGTTTTCCTATAATAATGGGTATCATAGTTCAATAGGTGTGCCTCCTTTTCAAGCATTGTATGGATGTCCTTGCCAGACTCCATTGAGTTGGGATCGACTTGAGCATAGGATTATTCTTGGATCTAAGATGCTTTTGGATATGGAGTAACAAGTTGATCGTATCTGAGAGAACTTGGTGGTGGTGCAGGACAGGCAGAAGAAGTATGTCGATGCTCATCGAGCGGATCATCAGTTTTTAGTTGGCAATAGGGTATTTCTTTGGGTGCGTTCGTGAAAGATTTTGATCCATTATGGAAAAGGCTCTAAGCTCGCACCTTGTTTCATTGGACTGTTCAAGATTCTAGAGAGGATTGGTCCTGTAGCGTACCATCTTGCTTTACCACCTAGTTTGTCATGCGTTCATGGTGTATTCAATGTATCTATTCTTAGGCCTTATCATCCTAATATTTCACATGTGCTCGATTGGAATGCATTACAGGTAGACGAAGAGCAGTAGGCTTTGGAGCCCGTGGGCATTCTTCAACGTAGGAGGCTCACCCTCAGGGGTTGAGACGTTGATCAGGTGAGGGTCCAGTGGGATCCTAGTGATGAGGCATCAGCTACTTGGTAGGATGCGACACACATGAGGGAGGTTTATCCTTATTTGTTTGAAGGATTCCAGGAGTAAGCCTTATCCTAGGGGGGGTGGATGTAGTGTTCCTCCACTTGATACTATTTCTTTCAGTTTTCTTATGACCATTTGTTAGTCGTTTAGTTGCTTTGGATACCATATTACATTATTTCAATTATGATGTTGATGTTATATTGGTTGTTATTGTTGTGCCTATAGCACACACACCCCGTTCGGAATGGGGACCTATCTTTCTGTCACCTTGTCGGGCCCTTTTTTTATCTCCTCATTTTGTGTGCCCCCTATTTTGGTGTCCTAGTTGGTCAATGCACCCTTCAAAGTCTCATTTTAGGTTGACCATGTTTTTCCCCTAAAATTGCTAAGTCTTGAGCCTTTTCAAGCCTTCTTTTTTATTTTTCCTTTCTGGGCGTCCGTGGGACTGCCCGGCCCTAGCCCATCGAGTTTCCCCCCTCGGATTTCCCCTTTCGAATTTCCTTTGCGCCTTCACCATCCCGAATGGTCGACGGTCGGTGTCCTCCCAGACCCTTGACCCTAGTGCCTCCTTTGTCGTCTGCCTCACTTGTCCAAAGTTGAATGACCATGCTATGGTGTCTTGCCGACCCTCGGGCTTTGGTTCTCCTACCATTGTACCTGCATTCATTAGGGGGTATTAAATGCACTTAAGGGATATATAAACAAGTTTTGACATTTTATTTTCACATGTCAGAAATAGCAAACAAGCACAGTGTGACCTCAACCTTCACTGCCCTCGTGCCCGAGCTTTCGCTTCATTGTTATTCCAAGATTCGACATCTTGCTTCTTCAGGCCCCCAAGGTATGACCATCATCTAATAGTCCCTCCCTTTTCTAAATATTTGTGATCAAAAAACTAAACGATAAGGGAGAAATGATTGAAAACCTAAAAGGGAAAATGTCTCACCTTAAAACCCACTTGCCCAAATTTTTGAAAACGTCCCTTAGAGGACCCAAATTTGAATTCGGAACCCTGTCATCCCATCACTATTCTTTGGGGCAGGCGACCATCCTCTCTAGGTCTGAGACTCTCTCCGGCTACAACGTTAACTTCGTGAAAATATCGTCGATGATGAAGCGACTCCTGGGTCTTGGAATCTAGAACTCCCCTTCTGATTCGTTGTTTCTCAACGACATCCTTGTTCCGTCTATCTGATCATCAGTCTTTGCTCCTCAAATTGACTTGGGTTTCCAAAAAAGAAAGAGGAAAGACACGTCCAAGTGCTTTTTGGGTCCCGGTCTGAGGAATTTTGTCCCTGGACCATCGTTCTGGGTCGCTGTTTTCAAAACAACCTTCTCCTAACATCCTTCTGACTCTCGGACCCCGAGCTCATAAAGTCCGCATGAGAATTAAATTGGGAAAATACAAATTCCAAGTCGCCCTCGGATCTCCACCTACGGACCTTTGTCTTTGGGCCGCCGTTGTTGTCTCATCATCCCAAATGGCTGTCTCACGACATCTTTCTGGCTTTTGGGCCCCGAGCGCTTCCCTGCCGCTCGACATTTTAATGATGAAATGTGGAGTCCTTGTTGCATTTGGACCCTGCCTACCAGACTTCCATCCTTAGGATTCCATCCCACCCTCATCATCCTAAACAATAGAACAAACCCATATTTCCGGCCTTCGGGCCCCGAATATCATTTCTCCTCCAGATTTCTTCAAATGAAGTCAAACTATCTCCTCGGGTTTGGTTCGCAAAGAAGCATTCCTCGGACTTCCATCCATGCTTCACCATTTCACACGGCTGTTCCAAAATGGCTTCCTAACCTTTGTATCCCAAGCTCCCAAACAACTTTCGGCCTCCCAGGTTCCAAACTCTAGAACTCCATCTCTGAAATGTTGTTTCTCCAAGGCTATTTCAAACAACTAGCCCTTGATAGCCTTCCTTCAGTTTGAGCCCGAACGCCTTAATGATCATCTAAATGGCCTCAAATTTGGGAACGAACTTCGACCCACATGCTTAAATTTGACCTTCTCCCGCATGGACCCTCTGTTATCCAAATCCAAGACTGGGAGGGGTCATCTGGGATGCCCTGCCCTTTACGCCCTTCCAAAACAACATTCTAGCAAGGGAGGTCTGGTCCCTAGGGTCCGAGTCATCCGTTTTCCCTTCAATGTTACTTTGATCAAGTGTTAGGTTTGAATGACAAATTTTTTAATCTAACCTTCATTTGCAATAATTTTCCAGAGGCTGCACCCTCATACTTAATTTTGCTGACTCCTTCCTCTTTGTGCAGGATATATGGAATTTGGTGCAAAAGCTTTAGAGACAGTCAAGGACAAAGGGAAAAGGATTGCCAAGGCTCCCTGAGGCAAGGAGGACAGAGACCAAATGAAGTACCAATTCTAGGGAGTGCCATTGCACTCCAAAGTTACAACTAAATGGAGGGATATCACAAACATAAATATTGGGCACGTCAATATTGATGACTTCAGACAAAGAGTTAGGGTAGATCCAAAGACTGAGAACGCCAAGCTGATCAAAAGTAGCGGACTAGCTAAGGCTGATGGCTTCCCTCCTGCCTTGGCTGCCCCTGAGCTGGGAATGGCTTGTAGGGAGGCATACCAACTTGAAACAAGGACAATTGTGGAAAGAGATGACAACATCTTGGCTGATATGTCCCCTTCAGGGATAACAAAAACCTTCCACATACCCATCTTTGGAAGCATGGATACCCCAACTATCCAGGAATGCAAGGAGATGTGGGATGAAGATCCTTTGAGATGCAAGAAGCTGATCAACTAGTATTGGTTGAAGGAGAGATGGTCAGTGTTGCTAAGGTTCCTTAGGAGCTCTACCTTAGTGAATTCTTCGAGGACTACCACAATCTAGTTACCCTGCTGAGCAGAGTAATGGGCCTTCCTACTGCAGCCTTCTTCCAGGAATGGATGATGTATTTCACTGAAAAAATTCTCCGTGGAGAGGGCACCACATTCTATTGGGGAGAAATAATCAGTGATTGCTTCCATGAGAAATTCATTAATGTAAAGAAAACCTCCAAATTCTACATTTCATCCTACTTGGTGTATTTGCTTGCTAATCGGCGACATTATAGTGGATTGTCCGTAGTGCCCAATGAGATGCCAGGTAGAGAGTTCAAACCATATGACAACTACCCTCAGTTGCAGTACATGAATTTCAAGAGGGATTACTGTAGGGTAAACGATGTGTTTATCGCCTACATCATCAGACTACTCGGAGGTGATTTTGAGAGAAGAGTATCTCACAGTGATAGGGCCCTCCTCAAATATTACACCTTCTTATTCATACAGTATCCCAAGTTCACCTACATTCGCGCCCAAGGATTCTCAGAAAGGCCGAATAAGCTACCCTGGTACCCTAATGACCGGATCATATTATTGGAACTATCTTGGTAGCTGTGACATATACACAACATCCTAAGCAGTAAGCATCTGGCGGGGACCCCTTATCCCCTCACACTTAGCTAAGGGATGTATGAACTTTATACTTCCCAATGTGCAGGAAATTCAGAGGAGTTGGTTAAATACCACTTCAGGCCACATACAACCAGATTGTGGATGGACCCATACGGCCACATTAGGAAGGCAATTGGACAAGAATATGCCCACCTCCACCATATCAAGGATTTCTGGGCCAATTACAAAGATGATTTTGAAGTGCGGGTAAGGAACTATATGCGTATGACTGCATACTTTGCAAAAAGGGTGAACCTGTTTCCGGTGCTAGATTAACTGGAAGAAGAATAGAGCACTGTGATCGACCCAAGATACAGTGCTATTGCGAATTTACCATTGCCTTTAATTGATTGGAATGAGCAAGAGGTGGATGACCTTGAAATTCTCACCAAGCCCATTGAGGCTCGAACAAAGGCGTGGATCAATGGGCAGGTTGCCCGTTTAAAGCAACAGGGAGTTGCCTTGACATTCAAGGGGCTCGAGAGTGAGCCCAGTGGTTCTGATGGTGGTGTAGTTGCTGTTACAACTAGAGAAACATCTAAGTCCCCATCGTTCATTCGGTCAAAGAAGAGAAGGGGGTTGATGAGCAACAACCCAACCCAAAAGTGTACACTAGAAAGGCCTTAGAGAGTGAACCTCCCAAAAAACATAGAAGAATGGGTAGTGTCATAGAAATTTCGGTAATACCAGAGGATCCACTCCACGAGGGAGAGGAGATGGAGGCTAATCCGCTAAGATATTTGCCTGCTTCATCTGTTGCTGCCACTACTACTGCTATTACTACCACCCTGCCTATCCCACGTGCAATAGTTGCATCATCCCTACATATAGTGGACATCGTTGTTCACCTCACCTCTACTTCTCCTGTCACGCAGGTCATATCGGTGGATTCATCCTCCGCCATTACCTCACCGATTTCTTCATCCTCTATATTTCCTTCCTTTTCTCTTCCAAATTTTTCCGCTATTGCTGCAATGCCTACCCTCGCTCTCCCAAAATCCTTCGTGAAATATATGCAGAACGTGCCATCTAAACTTTCGGGAATGTTTGCAAATCCAATGGTGCAAGCTACAATTTCCCAAGCGATGGTTAACACCCTAGTTCCTCCTCCTCCTATTGAGCCACCCAATATGGAGGCTACTATGCAAATCTTTGATGAGTTGGAATGACAATAACTAGAGGTAGCTAAGAGGCTGGAAGAGGAGGCAAGTGATTATAATGAACATCCTATGTATGAGCATCGGGTAATTGATGAGGTTGCCTATGAGTCTTCCAGTGATGACAGAGAGGATCTAGGCACAAATATAATTCAAGAAGCAGCTGATCCAAAGCTTGACGCTGAATGGACCAAATAACTCAAGGAGATTGAAGACAAAGAGGTTGAAAGACAACCTATGGCTGAAGAAAGAGTTGTTGTTCCATAGGCAGAAGGTGATAAGTCTCCAGTGGATGGGCATGACATTTCCCCAGAGCATGATGAAGAAACATCCTTTCATGAAGATAGATAGGAAGATAGGCCTGAGGAATGCGGGCATGATCAGGATGAGGAAGAAAAGGATGTTGAAGGGGAAGAACATCCTGATGAATGACTACCCACCAAAACTCCCATCAAGTGCACAGTGTTCATTCAGGACTCCGATGAGGAGAGGGAAGACACAAGGATTGAGCAGGAAGCCCTCAATGACGTGACCATTGAACTCAGGGTAGAGGATAGCAAGGATCAACATGAAAAACCAAAGGAAAGGTCCTCGATGCTCAAATGGTTGGAAAGGTAGCTGGAAAAGAATACTCTTGCTCTGAAGGATCCAAAAGGAAGACTGGAGGAAATATTGGCTAGAGCTCAGATTGGTACCAAGAAAGAGAAAAAGCCTAGAATTAGATCAAGAGTAACGATGGATGCCTCCGGATCCAGAGCAGTGTAGATAGCCATGCTGATGGTTGGAGAACAAGTAATAAGCTACAATGTCTCCACCATTGACTTGGGGGTGGTCACCAAGGAGTAGAAGGTTGACCATCTCCAAGAATTTGTCACCATAGTGGTGCACCACATTCAGCGGGACAAGGTTTCAAAGGAGGAACTTAAGGCACAGGTGGCTGATTTGATAGCCTATATCCAACAATGGTCATCCATAGAGGAACAACTAGCCACATCCTCGGCCCTGCCATAGTTGCTATCTAAAGATCAGATTAACAAGTTGGAGAAAAGAAAGAACTTGGACAAGACCACGAAAAATTGGTTCTGGCAGGTCTTGGATATTGGGAATATGGGTATCAATCTAGCTATCTAGACAATGAACAAGTTCTTGGAAGTACAAACATCTCTTGAAGGTATGAGGTGAATCTACATTGAGTTCCCTAAGAAGTATGGGGCTTCTTACCCAAAAATCGAGACTATTCTCAAGCTGCCAAGTGAAATTTGGAAACGAGACTTCGATCACCAAAAGGAAAGGCTAGAACAGGTACTTGAGTGAGTAAATCCAAATGTTGAGTGGGCCAAGGAGGCCAAAGAGGATTGCTTCCAATACCTGAAGCTGATGACGGGGTATGAAGTGCCCGCTGTCAGGATCAATCCAGAAAGTATAAAGCCTCACTTCCGAAAGAGGATGGAAGATTGAATGTCAGCCGAGATTACTATAGATTTTATAATATTTTCTTCTTTAGCTTTCACCCAATCCAAACTATTCATAAACCACATTGCCAAATATGAGGAGGACTGAGAAAAGCTTGTTAATAATTCCAAAGAATGGAGCTACCAAGTGCTGAAATCCAACATCATTGAGGTCGACAAGTTCTGGCCAATGATCTTGAAGTTCATGGAGTATGCAGCTTCGAAGAAGCAGGAAGGCAACCCTGTTATTGATGAAAAATTTCTAAAGGAATAGCTACAGCAAAGAGCAATCAACAAAATGATGAAAATGCTATAGTGCTGCCACTAGAAGACAAAATAGGGATATGGACAAAATGCATTTAAAAAATGTAATATATTGGGGGGTAGGTAGAACCCTAAGTTTACAATGAGTTGTGGCCACACAAATCTAAATCAGTCTTGGCGACATGTTCTACTTTTTGGACACTATAAATAAGGGGTCTCCTCTCATTTTCAAGGAGATTTGAGTTGTTGTATAGACATGCTGCAGAAATTGCAATAGAAATACATTGATCTTGGTGCATTTTTGGATTTCTTCCCATGTTTCATGATTCTTCTCTCATAAGTTAAAGATTTAGTTAGATTTACTTTGTTGTTCTAGTTTCCTTTCAGTCAACTTTGGTAGATTTAGTAATGTTGTTCTTGATTGTGAAGATTTTTGTTGTGTAGATGCTTTTCTTGTCCATACTTTTGGTCATTTGCTGCTGGTAGATGGTTGTGCAAAGTTAGTCTAGAATTTTATTTTGAAGCTGCCTTTAAAAATTTATCTTTGTTCATGCATATGTGTGGTGACTGAATGATAAAAACATATGCAGTCCTTAGAAGATAGCATATGTTTCATGATACTGTGAAATTTTTGGTTAAGTGAAATTGTATTTTAAGGAAACTGTCCATAGTAGAAGCCACCATGATCATTGTTCATTGTAGTTATAGGTCCAGGAACCCTCTCTCTTCCTTGCTCTTTTTCCTTTTTTTTTTAATAAATAACCTATGCTAAGGTTCATTGCATATTGTAAAGCCAAAACTTAAAACAAAAATGGAGTTCAAGACTGTTGTTTGAACCTACAACAAAGTACAATAATTTCCCATCCTAAGAACTCTATTCGTAGGTCCAATCATCCTCCAACTTAGTCCACGTAAGTCAGCCTTGTGATTACTAGTAAAATCACATCAACATCAATTGAGATATTCCATGCAATTCATGACCTAACACCTAAGAGACCTTGGGGTAATTTTCGACAACTTGTTGGATATTTCCTTTCAAGAGAAGTAATGCACCTACGTATTGCCTATGTTGAGAAAGTGTTTCAAAACACCCATAAAAAATTATACTCTGTAGATGATACATATGACATCGTGATCGTCTAGTTATGTTCGTGTGATTCCATTATGATAGACACGTGTGTGTTATGGTTTATGTTGTTTCTGAGTTTTAATGAGGTTATCATGATGTAATTGATGTTTATGATATAATGATGCATGTCAGTCTTAGTGAAGGAGACAATGTAGCATTACTCACTCATGAGTACCATGCTACGCTGTGACTCTCCTTCACGGTGTGTTTTTCGATATATGTTGATGTGTTTGACAGTGTCGTTTTATGTAGTTTGCAAGTATAGGCATCAACTCCACCTGCTTTGTCAAGTCTGAGCATGCCAAGACCCAACGAAAAAACTTGTTGATTTGGAGATAGTGTTAGATCCTCTGCCTTAAGCCATTATTCTTGATAGAATGAGTACCCGTTTGTTACCCATTTATGTTTGTCATTCGTTCTGTCATGTCGATTGTAGTTTTGTCATGTTGGAGATTGAATTTTTTTAATTAGTTAAATGATTGGATTAATGAGTATTTGACTTTAATTGCTATGATAGATTAAAATGATTACATTTAGATTACTTAATAATTAAAGTTAATTGTTGTTCTATAAAGGTTTGATTTAATGTTTCAAAGATTTGATTAAATTAAAATTATTAAATAAAATGCTAATTAAATGTAATTGTTTATTGATTGTGCAACTTGAATGTTATTAAAATAGATATATTTTTTTAAAGAGTTGTTTTCAAAAGTTATGCAAATATCTAAAAACTTGAACTTATTGTCAGAAGATTGGTAACTTGTACAATTAATAAGTTTTAACTGTTCGTTCAATTGTGATTGCATGCAGACTGCTAGTTAAGTTTTGTGAATGAAATTTAATTAAAATTAATTAAAGGAAAGGTTATGCAATTTTGTGGACGGCAATTTGGTTTTTATGGCTGAGAAAGTTTTTTTCACGACAAGATTCTTTTGGAAAATATTTATGCGTTCTCTAGGTGAGTTTTTTTCACGACAAGATTCTTTTGGAAAATATTTATGCGTTCTCTAGGTGTTTGGTTTTGAAAAGTTTGGAAGATTGTGGATTCAAGAGCTTTTGTAGGTGACATAAGGTATCCATGTCGAAATCTAGGAGATAATTCCAGGTTCTTTTCATGTTTTGTATTTTTCTCGAATTAAACCTTCTGAGTTTTGTTTATGGTCTTGAATTTTCTACGTGATTGAGATTGCTCCTTTTGAAACCTGCACAAACAATATAAAAAAAAATGTTAAAGATTAGTTTTGAATGAATCGAATAAAAATAATGGAAAGATGAGAAACTTATGAAAATCTAGATTTGTATTTCTAAAATTAAAATAGAATATCTTATTTTCATGTTGGCTTTTGGATCGTTTAGAATTAATTGTATATTGTACTCCCTTCATCTCGTAGACTTGTAATAATCATTTTTGGTGTTTGCGTGAATGGGAACCCTGCTTATAATCTTTTTCTTTTGCTTAGAATGTCATCCCTGTGAATGAAATTCTTTATGCATTTTTTATTTTTATTCGGTGTTAAGAAATTGAATGTTACAGATGTATGTGATTATCTGACCTTTGTAAATTGGTGGTACCCGCCTAAAAATTCATGAGACGCATATTTATACTGCTTGTTTGATATCCAAATTTGTTTGAAATTATTTTTTTTGCATACTCAAATGTTGGTCTCATATTCTAAATTTTCAACTTTTATAGTGCATGATACTTGCTTTGTCTTCAACCAGCCGATGGAAATGTTGATTTGTTTCTATCTTTTGCAATCCTCTTCACTAGTCTGCGTACGGCCTTTTGATCTAGGTCTTTTTATTCATTTGTATATTTGTAAGTTTGGGCACATAAATTTATCTTTATAAACTATCCTGCTAGGCGTTTCCAACACTTTTTACACTCTGATCTTCCCTTGTTTGTGCGTTGATTGCCTCAAAGAGGCTAGTTTACGCTTCATTCATTTTTTTGTTCCTTGGATATCGTTCTTATTTAATTGGTACTCTCTTTAATTGCAATCAATGATTATGGTGATACTGGCAGATTTATGTGATGTCTTTCCTCCTTGACCTAACTCGCATCATTACTAGATTTTACCTGATGTGTGTTGCATGATAGTGCATGTACTATTTAACATTGCATGCATCCCCCTCTTGAAGTCGTTGATGGAAGCAATTAACTAGCGGCCTATAGAATTCTTCAATCTCCGTATTTTCATCCATAACATCACCAACAATAACGAGTTTTTATTTGATTGTTGTGATAATTATTGTCATGTTTTGAATCTTTCCAACAAATTTAAAATTTTGCAAGTACTTTCTTCTCCTACATTCTTTTGGTGTATATAATACCTATTAATAATTTACATGCAAAGGCATGCATCCCTTGTTTAAACCATCAATCTCTATATTGGTTGAGTGTGGCTATGAAACTTACCTTTATTTGCTATATAAAAGGTAATGATAATTGGCACTTCACTTCTTGTTAAGTTCGATAGGAACTAACAATAGTCTTCGATTTCGCAATAGTATATCGATATCACTTATATTGAAAACATAGAGTTTTACTAGATTTTATAATTGATATATATATATATATATATATATGTTCTTTTCATTGTCTTTTGTTTATCATCCATCAATAATAGAAATATATTATTGTGTTATTGGCATGCTAATTTTATAAATATATATATATATACATTAGAATTATTTGAGTGGTAATTGTAATATTATGAAATTATTACATTCTTTATCAAGAATGATTATAGGAGTATAATGTCTATTTGAAAATAATAAATAGGACATTTTAATTTTTTCAACTATGATCTTTTTGAACTTTAAATTTCTCGATGAGTTGAAAGATTATTATGTGGAAAAAAACCATACATGTAGTTGTCTATGATTTTAAAAGAGCACTAGTGGGGTGTTGTGTTTTTGTAACTTCTAGAGGCTAGGTAGTGTAATTTTTATTATTAAACATTAAGTGCTTGTACCTTGATAATATTTTTCAATGATTTAATTGGGATATAGCCATGCACCATATTTATGTTGTCATATGATGGTAATTGTACGTTATGAGATTTACTTCTTATTGGAGATGTGTATATTCATGTTTTGTTTTTGTGCATGATGGCTAGTTCGTGTTTCATTGGAAAAGTATGTTTTGTATATAGGAGGAGTGGCTTTTGTTAGGGGTCAGAACCCTAAGAGGTTACCAGGGTAACCTATCAGAAGTAGATAATCCAGTGAAAATCTTAAACTTAATGTATTAGGGGTTGGGTAGTATGCACTTAATAAGTCAAATAATTGTTTTGTCTTGCCTCATACCTTAATGCTTTTTTAGGTTAAGGGTAGGTTGAGATGGCTTGGAATGGAATGTTCATTCACTTTGTCCTCTCTAAAAGTGTTTTGATTCCACATGAGTTTGTTTAGGGGCTGAGAATCGGTAGAGATTGTCAGGGTAACTCAGGATGAGGGCCGGTAATCTAGGAAGATTCACTAGGGTAACCTACAAAAAATGTGTGATGAAATTCTAATCTTTATATATGTTTTGTGGTCTCATGTGTTGAGTCACCTTTAGTTGTGTTGTTGCCTCTGGGATTTTATCTATTTTCATATGGTTTTGATGTCATTGTGTAGTCATGTGATGTTATGTTCTATCTTCTTCTATGTTTGATTGACTTGTGGACCTGATACTATCTCCTAGCATGGGGGGTGTAATTTCGAGTACCACAAGGTTGGGAGGAACGTGCTCTATCCTCCATTGGATCCCCTTGCAAGTGATGCAGTTTGAGATGAGATTATTCTTGACAGGTTCCTGTATTCACTTTTTTCATGGAGTTGGTCACTAAACGTGCTTGTGAATGTGATAGATAGTTGTACTTGTTCATCTTCTATATTGTATTCACTCATGATTCTTATATGAGACTTTACTATATTATGATTTTGGATGTATCAAGATTTGTCACAATCTCATTTGATGTATCTTGAACTTGTAATTATACCTCTTTGTGTTTATGTAATTAGTGATGTGACATGCTCTTATGTTTCATGTATATGGTTTTATGATGTGTTATTATTCTAGTGTATATTTACGTAACGATGTCGTGGAACCCCAGGAACATTGTATTAATGTTTATTTTGTTCACATATTGTAATTGAATGGATGTTAAAAAAAAAAATTCAAATTCCATTATTTGGTTGCATTATGTGTTTTTCTCTGGGCTCCATGATGGGGCGTAACAAGAGTAGAAGCCTTGGTTGGTATCCTACAACAACTAAAAACTTATTGGAGTGACATGAGATATAGATCTCCTCTAATTCTTTCACCACCCCCTGCAATACATACCAACAAAGATCAAAGCAAAGAAAATTTTGAAAGACGGACAACAAGGGTTAAACTTTATCAAGGTTTTCTGAGAGAACCTAAGGATCTAGATA
The DNA here is from genome assembly GCA_007115665.2 of Sequoiadendron giganteum. Taxonomy (NCBI): domain Eukaryota; kingdom Viridiplantae; phylum Streptophyta; class Pinopsida; order Cupressales; family Cupressaceae; genus Sequoiadendron; species Sequoiadendron giganteum. The sequence continues at coordinate 121,034,252 of CM021110.1, read as the reverse complement.
CATAAGAAGATGATCTTTATGACCTCAGTGCAAAGTATGAAGAGCTAAGCAAAAATAGGGGAAATGGAGGATAGGGAGCACAACAAACAGTAGGAGGACCTACTCAAGCTTAGGAAGGGGAGGAAATGATGAGGTAAAAATAACCTCATCAATATACTAAACTAAATACCCTTCCTCATATCTTTTAGTCACCTTTACCTCACCAATTAATTATCTTTAGGATTAGTAATTACTCGCTTTTTATAGCAATATGTATAATATTTATTTCCTGAAATTAATTGAAATAAGCTAACTCGCGCTAACATAATGGTTTAGTTTCTAAGTATTGTACATGTTAATAAGCATAATCAGTCATCATGCTAGCCAAGTGGATTCAACACAAACTTCAACAAAATTGAAGACAAGCACCAAAAGAATAGTCAACGAAACTTTAGGGGAATGCATGGTGGATCGAGTTTTTATTGCTTTTTGTTATTTTTAATTCGAAGACTTTATGGCTCATCTCGATCCCTTTAATGTTTTATGTAGTGTACTTAAGTCTGTTAGTCAGTTGAATTTTAGTTAAAGACTTTTTAAGTGGTAATATTTACCAACTGAATTATAGGATTCTATTAGCAACTTTTGTATAAGTATGTAATTGTTAGAAGCAACGATAGACATAGAGATATCATTATGCTGTCATAATGAGTTTCCAAACTATGTTTCTGAGTTATACTTTCAATATGAATAAAGCATGTTTTTCCCATCTCATTTTGAGTTGTTAAGTATTATGAATGGAATCATTTTTAATGGAGTAATCTTGGAGTTACAAAGTTTATGTGATCTGAGTTAAGCATAGGAGCACCCGAGAGCTGGCCACTCGAGGGACTATAGAGTAGATAGATAAGTATTCCATTTTTAATTTCATTATCTTCATTTTGTAAAAGATAATTGTGAGTGAAGTTTATTCTCATGTGTCGAGCTTTGCTAAGTTAATCCTGGAGGTTGTAGATTGAGTCTATAATCTTTTAAGTATGTTATCTGAATTTTTAGAGCACCTAATTTCATTGTTAGTTACAAGTTGTTAAGTTGTTTTCTATTAATTCTTAAGTTTTCTATCCATTATTAGTCAGATGTTTCATAGTTTCTTTACATGCATTTCCTCTTGAGAAATTTACACGCTTATAATTTTAATTATCTCCATGCTTTCTAGTTTAGTTGTTATTCTTTTTAGAATAATAATATCTTTCTTTCTAGTTTAGTGGCCTCTTAGTTTAATTTTCATTTCAACTATCCCAATCACTTAGAAAATCTGAGAGAGATATTCAAGATGTTTTCTATTACATATAGCCTCCGAACACTACCCCATCAATATAATTGATGCATTTTTCAACTAAAAAGATAAGACCTAACTAGAGCCTATCAATTTTTGGCACCGTTGTCGGGGACCTTCCTTTTCTAGTGTTAGTAGGAGATACCTTGAATACCTCTTTTAGGCACAAAAATAGTCCTCGGGCTTCCTTTTCTGCATGGTCAGGAAACAAGGCCCCCATGGAAGATTCATACCAAAAACCCCCCAATCAACATACCAACCACAAGTAGGGAGGAAGGAGTCTCAGATCAAGATCTTACTGAAGAATTAATCGAGCAGGATCAACCTGAGACCTTCCCACATACCCCACAAAGAGAACACGTAGCTATAGAGGAGTGTATTCCTTTGCAAACCCTAGAGCCTCACCCATTTGAGAAAACTTTTGAAGAGGAAAAAATAACCTTCAACATCATTGGTGACCATACAAATGTTGTTGACCCTCCTCCTCCACCGTCGCATGCATTCACTTATCCTATTGCTATCGATGCAGATGACGACACGAATATGAAAAATAATTTTCTAGCCTTCTTGCCAACCTTCTGAGGTTTGTCTTCTGAAGACCCTAACCAATTTCTATTTTTGTTTAAAGTCCCGTGTCAGACATATGAATACACGAATGATAACTAGAAACTAAAGCTTTTTCCCTCTACTCTGAAGGAATCAACAATGTGTTGGTTCATGGGATTAGCTTCAGGGTTGATTACCTCCTGGGATGACATGGAGTCTACCTTTCTAGATAAATACCAGAGTTATTGTAGGGTCAATGATAGGAATGAAGATTTATTCAAACTAAGTAAAACTAAAGATGAAAGCCTAGAAGATTACCTAGATAGGTTTATCTTCTTATCTAAATGATGTGGTGGAGAAGCCATAAGTCTTGAGATTTTGAAGACCATATTTCTCAAAGGTCTTGATGAAGATGCTTGAAGGAACCTGGATTTAATGGGAAAAGGATATGTGTCCCAACTGAGACTCGATGATATCACTGAATTATGTCAGAATTTCTCTCGTACTCGAGGAGGTATGTGAAATTCTACTCTTTTTAAAGGTTCAAATGAGATAGGAAAACTGTGTGAGGAGATATCCAATCTTAAAACCGACATTCTTGTTCAGTTAAATACAACATTGGATGGAATACAGGCTAAAACATGAAATCCTAAGACCTTATCCATCTATTGTCCTAGGTGTTGCAACAAACATCTGTTGAGAGAGTGTCCCTTGGACAAAATGAATGTTTGTCAAGTTTGTGAGAAGATTCATGCCACTTACCAATGTGAGATCCTAAATTCCATCAAGAACTCTAAGAAAATAACATCTTTGGTTGAGGAGAAAGTCAACTTTGTAAATCAAAGAATTATAGGGGAATTTTTCCTATGGCCAAAATTCAAACCCTCCCTGAAGGCCTCAAAACAACTAGAAAAATAATCAATGGGTAGTGCCTTGGCCTCAGGAACCACCTCAACCACCATTTAATTGGGAGAATTACCCTTGGGGACCACCTGATTGGGCAAATCAGTCTCGGGGAAACCCTCAATGGCCTAACCAAACTCAACACCAATGGTATCCTCAGAATCCTGCTCCTTAATGGAATCAACCTCAGAATCAATTTGTACTGGTCCCAAAAGGATGCCTAATCAACAACAAAATACTTTACCAGCCCCCCAAAACACTCAATAAAATGGGCAAGTTAATCAACCACAACTTCTAGCGCAGCCTATTCTAAACCCCAAGAACAATCGTCAAAATACCTCAGTATATTCCATGAAACAGGATAATGTTACTGGAATCAATGTTATCCATTGTGGAAATCTGTAATTAAGATCTAAAAAAACACTTCAGCCACCTACTATTGTTGAAATCTTGGATGGGCCTATTAAGGAATCTACTGAGACAGCTAAGACAACTCCCACATATTTAGAGAAAAACCTAGAAACAAAAAATAAAACCTTTCCGCCATCTTCAGCTAGAGCTTTTGACCTACCTCAGAAGGAGGGGGGTTAGTCTCCAACTAATTCTTTAAAAGATTCCACTCCTAAAGACAAAACTAAAATTCAATTAGGGTTAGGGTAAAATCCCCACATGTGTGGACAAGTTTTAATTTAAGAAATTAAATCAATGGTGGAGAATAAACGTGACATTGAGATGAAATTAGTAAAAATCAAGAGATAAGGAGATGAGATTTTAGAAAATCAGTAATTTTAGCAATTACTTGATTTGTAGAAGAATATTTCCATTTTGAATTAAATTAATTCAAAATATGGATTTTGTAAGATAATAAGTAATTGATTTTTGAAATTAATTACTAAAAGAAGAATCAGTTAACTATGTGAAGTCATTTTTAAATAAATTACTTTATTTAAAGAGAGGGAAATGTCACATAAGGCAATTAAATAATTAATAATTATTATTTAATTTAGAAGAGGCAGATAATTAATTAAATAAATTAATGAATCTATTTAATTAAGAGAGGATTTAGGAATTAGTGACATATTAAATAAATATATTAAAATATATTTTTTTTAATAATCAAGAGGACATTAATGATAAGGATTAATTAAATAAATGAGACTTTATTTAATTATGAAATGACTTTGATAATTGGTGACACATTAAATAAATAAATAAGGTTTATTTATTTAATAATCATGAAGAATGAAAGATCGTGAATTAATTAAATAATTATGAATTATTTAATTAATAGTTGAAGGTGAGTTAGAAACATAATTAAAATGTCATAGTTATGTTAGGATGAAAGGTGGTAAAATATTGCTTGCAGGTCTTAGTCATTTTTATGTGTCTACATTTTCCCTTCTTTGTCATAATGCAGTTTAACGCATTGTGGCAAAGAAAAAAACTCCAGAATATGCCCCAGCGAAGGTACGGAGTGCCTATGCCCCCTCCAAAAAAAATTTTGAATTTTGACCTAGGGTCAAAAAAATTTGGAAAGTGTCCCGATTAATTCCATTAATAGCCAAAGGAGCAATGGCATGATCAAATTCAGCAGTCAAAGACACTTAGCTAGCCAAAATGCCAGTGAAAGACGATCAAATGAGCCTCCAGTACAAACCTACTAGGTCAAAACCCTAATTTTTGGCCTATAAATAGGTTGAAAAGGCAAAACCAAGTGTCACTTGCTCATTTGTTATATAGAAATTTCAGAGATCAGAGCTCAAAGAGACAATGGTGATTCCAGTGACGACCCACCGTGGATATCGCATGCGGACCTTCCGACGACCCGAGGGCACAGAGGCACCGGTAAGTACCCTATCTAACTTGTCAATTTTTAAATTTAATGCATTTATGAGGGTTTAAGGGGGGTTAAACAGATGCATTGCGATGCAAATAATGTCGCGTAAGCTGCAATTTCCTTCACGTTTGCCGCATTTGTTTGCGTCATGATGCAAGTGCTATGGGTAGTTAGGCTATTTTGTTCAAGTGCGCATTCGCGAGGGGAAACAACACAATCGCCAGATTGCAACAAAAGGGAGAAAATTTGTGACACATCTACACTATTGTGACGCAATTGGGAAAACCGTGACGTCATTGCATATGGAACGATGCAATCGTTGTTAGGTCGCGCAATTGCTAGATAAAGCGACGCATTTGACATATTGTGATGCAAATGCCATGTGCAGAGCCGTAATTGACTAATTGTGATGCATTTGTGGTCAACGCGATGCAATTATAGCTGACCAAAGTTGACTTGTGTTGACCTTAGTTTTAGATGTATTTTGATTTTTGAAATGCTGACCCGTGTGTGCTAACTCTTGTCTTTGCCTGTGTAGAGTCGACTAGTGTCAATCCATACCCGAGATTTCAGTCTGGCGACATACACCTTTAGAGACCGTTTGAGCGACAGGGAGAGACAGCGCCTAATGTTACTGGGTTTATACTACATCGCATATATTCCCATCATTCGGGCAAACAAGGGTTTTCTGACAACGCTTTGTGAGAGGTGGCACTCAAAGAACTGCTCTTTTCATTTGCCTACAAGAGAGGTGACGATCACCTTAGAGGATGTGTACTGCATTCTTCGCATACCGATCTATGGAGAGAGGGTTGTATATGACCCACACCAAGGGCGATAGGCCCTATTAGATATGTATGAGGATGCCAATGGTGCCCAGTTGGGTATGGATGGTTATGAGATTGGTTGGGATGTTGTAGCCAATCGGTTTCCTAGGTGGGATGCTATGTTCATGACACTGATTGTTGGATTATTGATTTCAGATCACCGTGGTCATGGATTTCCTATCGGATGGGGGGATGTATTAGTTTGTATGCGAGGACAGAGGACTATTTTTTCTTGGGGGTCTTGTTTGTTGACCATGCTATATCATCAGTTGCATGAGGTCATTTATCACTAGGGCCAGAGTATCAGTTGTGGAACTACCCTTCTCATGATCTGGGCATGGGAGTGTATTCTCGTCTTTCGGCCACCAGTACAGATGCAGCAGCTAGGCAATGGGATGTCGTATGTCTACCTATATGCAGGTTTAGTCAATCAGACTCGTGTTGGAGATACCAAATATTGGCATCACAAGATTGACACCATGATTAGTTTTGTCTAGAGGCCTTACAAAGATTGCGGTTAGTGACCAGATGAGGATGGCCATTTATCATTGTGTAGACAGTTTAGATACCTGATCGGTCGTACAGTGTAGAGCCAATGTATCATAGAGATGTACCTACCCCAGCGGGTACTACGAAAGTTTAGAGAGTAGCAGGATGTGCCAGTAGGCACGACAGAGTATGCACAATCTTCCAGAGAGACCATATGGGGCCCGCCCATATCAGTGACAATGGTTGAGCAGCAGGTAGATGGCCTAGTTGCAATTTCATGGATGTGGAGGGGAGGTCCAATAGATGCAGGTACATCTGTCGAGTTCGACGCCTAGTGGAAGATTCACAGGCCTATCCCCTTGACAGATCCAGATGGTCCACCACCTATAGATCGGAGGTCAATTATCCCACAAGTACCGAGGAGAGGTTGGGGTGGTAGGGATGGAGGCAGATATGGCAGAGGTGCCAGAGGGAGAGATTACGCTAGGGGTGACGGAGGCAGAGATGGAGGTAGGGGGAGTGGAGGCAGAGGAGATGGGGATGATGGGGGTGGTGGGGGAGGAGGGGATGGAGGAGGTGGGAGAGGTGCTAGGAGGAGGAGGGATGACAGAGGGTGGAGACAACCCAGGAGAGTTAGGCAGAGGGTGGGTGGTCCACCATTATCACCCATTCGTGAGGAGGGTGAGGAGAGAGAGATTCCAGCTGAGCAGGAGGTGGGAGAGGAGGTTAGAGGGGAGGAGGAGGAGGTGGAGGTGAGGGCTGAGGAGATGGTCAGGGCTGGAGAGGAGGTGGAGATGCCCACAGAGGAGGATCCGTTCATCAAAGGACAACCTCTTGATATAGATGTGGAGGAGATCCGGGTAGAGGAGGAGAGGGATGAGGAGAGAGATGAGCAGGAGGAGGAGGAGGATGAGACAGACTAGAGACTGTGAGAGTATATGATTGTCGGGGATGAGGAGGGTGACAGATCATCGATTTTGCCTTCTGATGCCACTATTGATCAGAGGATCGCCGATCTTCAAAGCAAACTCAATACGGCCTTGTCTTAGAACAAGGCCTTGGCAACAAAGTTAGAGGTTACTCAGGTGGAGAGGGATCGGGCCATCATCTGATGGTAGGAGTCAGATCGGTGGGTGATAGAGTTTGCCGAGTTATGTATGGGGCTGACAGGGGACATGGCCAGAGAGTTGGCCAGGATGGCAAAGAGCAGGGGGTGATACAGGTTTCTATATGAGTAGGAGGTTCCTCCAAAGAGATGGGACCCAAGATTTTCCTGATCCTACAGTAGGACAGGCAGTGGCACCCGAACACACAGCAACAACAACTCACACAGCAATAGTCATACTAGTGTTGGGGGGTCCACTGCATTAGGTCTGTCATCAGGCCACAGGTCACACAACTCTCATAGGCACTCATCAGTCCATATCCATAGGTCAAAGCATGGTCATAGGTTAGTGTCATCAAGACACTAGAGAAAGTAGAGCCAACCTCATGTTACCGAGGCCTCAAGCTCTTAGAGTTAGACTTAGGACACCACTCCTATCCAGGTCACTTTTCACATGGTTGGTCAGCCACAACTACCTCATAGTTCACCTCCATGGGATGAAGGAGAGACATCATAGGACTTGTTTCTAGACACTTATATTTTGATATTTGAGCCTACGAGCTCCATTTTTGGGATATCATATGACTCTATCCTGTGACATTACATTTTTGAGATTATATACATGCGATGCAGTTTTGATGTGGTCTATATGATTGTATGTGTTATGGTATTTTATGCTTTATCAAATCCTATGTGATGCTTTTATGATGCTATGAGATGCATGGATGTTCTGTTTATGCTTATGAATGCAATTATGGATGTGGTTATGTATGTATGAAATGTGTAATGTGATGATGATGTGATTCTTATATGCTAATGCAAATGTTATTTATGATGCCTATATGTTGGAACAAATAATGGTTTTATGGATGGATGTGAATTACGGTATTTGATTTATGCAGATGTGAGATGTGAATATGAAATGCTCGTGCAAGCATGTATGCAACATTGGTTTTTTTTTTTTGTATGTCACATGATATTATCAAAGATCGAGAGAAGAGAAGGCGACGATTGATGTTAGTGTGAAGGAAGATATGCATGTTAGGGCGGAAATTAAAATCCTTCAAAGCTTTGCTATAGTGTTATCCTAGTTGTTTCTCTTTAATCATCATTGGGAAAAAATGTCATGATGGACAAAAAACACTATGATATGATGTAGATCAATAGTGTGCAAGTTTGAACCATCACGTAGATCAACAGTCGTAGACAAAGATGATCATGACTCATACGAGGAACATAATTTCCCCTAGTCCTGTTGTCATGACCAACTGCCAGAAAAACCAAACCAATCATGAGACGTCGCTGCTTCTCTAAATCCTCAATTCAGGACATCCTGGAGAAACTAATAGTAGAGTGATAAGAAGACAAGGATAACCATCATGATATGTCGTGGTTCCTAGGACATAAGGAACTAATATCATGATAATCATCGAAAGACAAATAAAGTTTTCCAAGTGTTTTCCAAGTGTTTTAATGTCAAGTGTTGCCAAATGTCGAGAGATATCAAATTCAGGAAGGACACATCCTGAATGATGTTGATATCCAGGAGATCAATTCTTGGAAGTAGGAGAATCCATCAAGATGCCAGATGATAATGACAATGCTTAGGAAGGACACATCCAAAAGCATAAAGAAGTCATGAAAGGTGCTTTTTAGAAGGATGCATCTGAAGAAGAACCCAAAAAATTTCCAAGTTAAATTGGCCTGTAGAAGTTGACTACATGTCATTACTGACATGCTGAATTGATTGGAAGTGTTGATGAAACAGATTGTCAATAGACTGACAATTTGAGATTGACAGAAGATTTGCTTGATTTGAAGATAACTTGACGTGTGTGAAAATGTTGTGCCATGAACCCTAATGGATTGACCTAATACGACCTCGAGGGATCATCGATTGATGGCCTTTCCTATGTCATGCACTCAGAGACCTCATAGTTCGACATGACCAATGACCTTGTCCAAAGGACAAAATTTTGAATCATGATTTTATTTTGACAAACCTAGAAAGACTAACCTAATGTCTTAGGGATTCAAAGATGAATCTTGCCTACATAGAAAATGCATAGAGACAACATAGTTTGGACATGGACAAAAGATTGACTGATATGATCGATTGAATTGACCAGACAGACATTGACTTTGACTTTGTTTTTGGATTTTCTCAAGACATTTTCAAATTTTTACATCTTTTTTCAAGACTTTTTTTTATTTTTAGGACTTTTTTCATGACTTTTTTGGATTTTTAGGACTTTTTACGAATGCAGGATCATATGCGACACCCATTTTAGTTATACGATGAAGTTCTTGCCCCCAAATAGATCAGGATTACCCAAGGCCAATGATATGGAGATAGGAAGACGCAGGGAAAAAGGCAAGGATATGCAAGGGATAACGTCAACCAAATGCTAACCATGGCTAGAATCAAGAGGACTTAGGACGAATGTTGTGAATGTGTCAGGCCTTTGTGATTGCGAAAAGTGGATAAAGGTCGATTAAAGTAACAGTAGATGGCAAAGCAACAATCGACTACACATGGCGCCTGTTTGCTAGGTTTTCACCATGGTACTTATCCAAAGCGCCTTTTTGCCAGGTTTTCACTATTGGATGAATTCATTTATTTTTTTCTTTTTTTTTTTTTGGTGTCACCAAGATGCTTGTTTGCTAGGTTTTCATCAAGGGACGATTTTTCTCTATTTTGCAATTTTTTTGTATTTTTAGGTTTTTAGCCCAGCTCTCTGATGCTATGTGTAGAACTTCCTCAGATGTAAGTTGTTGATGGGTTCTGTCAGCTACTCTCCATCAGGTGTGGCCAACTGATAAGCTCCGGAATCAAATGTGGCAATAATGATATAAGGTCCAAGCTAATTAGCATCAAACTTTCCAGGCTTTTCATGGTCCGCCTAATTTCTTGGGTTCTGCATGAGGACCAAGTCACCAATTTCAAATTTTCTCACCATTACTCTTTTGTTATAGCTTCGGCAGAGACGATTTTGATATGCCTACAAATGATTTAAGGCATTTTGTCGTCTTTCTTGTAGCATTTCTAGCTCATGTAGGCGAGATTGTTTGTACTCTTCATCATCAATCATTCATTTCAAGGAGACTCGGGGAGAAGGAATTTTGACCTCAATGGCCAATATGGCCTCAGATCCATAGACCAGGGAAAATGGAGTGGCTCCAATGGGAGTACATATGCTGGTATGATATTCCCATAAAGTAGTATTAAGTTGTAGGTACCAATCTCGGCCAGTGTCGTTGATGGTCTTCTTGAGTATGTGAAGAATTGTTTTATTTGACACCTCAACTTGGTCTTTACCTTCTGGGTAATATGGGGTGGAGAAATGATGTTGGATGTGGAATCGCTCATGGAGCTCATGAATGTCCTGATTTTTGAATGGACTACCATTATCTGTGATGATGGATTATGGGGCACCATACCGGAAAATGATGTAATTTAGGATAAACTTGGATATTTGCTTACCGGTGATGTAAGTGAGAGGGACGGCTTCAATCCACTTAGTAAAGTACTTAGTGGCGATGATTATGAATTTATGGTCATTAGAAGAGGAAGGATGAATCTTACCCACGAGGTCAAGTCCCCATTGTGCGAAAGTCCATGGAGAAGTGATCGGCCTTAGCTCCTATGCAGGTGCATGAATTAGGTCACTATGCACCTGGCATTTCCGACAAGTTCTGACAAACTAAAGAGCATCTTTCTCTAATGTCGACCAATAGTATCCCAATCTAGTGACTTTTTGAGCTAACGTTGGACCACTCGAATGAGATCCGCATATACCTTCATGCACTTCTTGTAACTTTTTTTGGGCTTCATCAATGTCGAGACAGCAAAGAAGGGTGTTATCAAAACCATGGCAGTATAGGGTGTCACTGACAATGGTGTGTCTAGCTGCTTTTTGGATAAAGGACTTTCTTTGGTTGTTGGATAGGTTGGGTGGGAGGGTTTGGTACTTAAGATAGTCATAGATGTCCTGGTACCAAGGCGAATTGGGACCAACAATCTTGCACACCATTTCTGACTCTGGAATATCATATGCAGGCATCAACAACTGTTCCACTAAAAACTCAAATTGTGACACATTCTTAGGGATGTCTAAGAGAGATCCAATGGTAGCCATTGTATCGGCTGCCTTATTTTGTGTTCTTGGGATTTGTTCAAATGTAATCATTTTGAAATACATTAGGAAACTATCCACCATTCATTTGTAAGGAAGCAAATTTTCATCCTTTGTGTCATAATCATCATTCACTTGGTTGATGACTAACTGAGAATCCCCGAATATGAGCAATGTTTGAATTTTCCATTTAATTGCTATCTTGAGACCTGTGACCAATGCCTCGTATTCTACAATGTTATTTGTACAAGGCAAGGTGATCCAAAATGATTTAGGAATCAAATCCCCTTGTGGTGTGATAAATAAGATGTCAGCTCTCGAGCCGTGACTGGTGTGGAACCCATCAAAGTATAGTTTACATGGTAAGGCTAGTTCTATGTGAAAGATAGACTCATCAGGAAAATCCGTTATCAGCGAATAAGTGGCCTGGATTGGTGCATTTGCAAGTTGATATGCTATTACTTGACCTTTTATTGCCTTACGCTCCACATATTGTATGTCATACTCACTTAGTATCATGACCGACTTCACCAAATGGCCTATTAATGCCACCCGGCTTAGAAGATACTTTAATGGGTCAATCTTGGCTACCAAATGTGTTTGGTGGCTCAGCATGTAATGTCTTAATTTCTGCACTGTAAAGACAACTGCAAGGCATACACGCTCAATGGTTGTATAGTTGAGCTCATATCCTATCAGTGTGTGAATGATGTAGTATATGGCTCTTTCTTTCTCCTCATTGTCATTTTGTGTCAATAATTCCCTTAGTGAATTTGTAGTTGCGAAGATATACAAGATCAATGGCTTGCCTTCGATGGGTGGCATCAAGACTGGTGGTGTCAATAGATATTCCTTAATTTGTTTGAAATCTATGTGACATTTATCCATCCATACAAAAGGAATGCTTTTGCGTAATAGATATTGAAATGGTTGACACTTGTCTGCCAACTGTGCGATGAAGTGGTGGATAGACTACAGTATGCCCTGAAGTGTTCGCAACTCATTGATTCCTTTTGGTGGAGGCATGTCTAGAATGGCCTTTACTTTTGTTGGATCAACGTCAATGCCTCATCGCGAAACTATGTATCCCAACAGCTTACCTGAAGTGACTCCAAAGACACATTTCTTTGGATTCAAATGAACCTTGTAATCCTCAATCCATCTAAAAATTTTGTCTAGGACTTTGAGATGATCTTTCCTTGTCAAATATTTTTCCAATAGGTCATCCACATAATCTTCTATTAGGATATGCATCATGTCATGAAAGATTGTTGTCATAGCTCTTTGGTATGTGGCGCCTGCATTCTTTAAGCCAAAAGGCATGACATTCCAACAATATGTTCCCCATGGGCAGGTGAATGTCATTTTGTGTTGATATTTTGTTGCAATTTGGATTTGGTTATAGCCCGAGAAACCATCCATGAGAGATAGCATCTCATACCCTTTCGTGAGATCAACAATCATGTCTATATTTGGTAGGGGGAAATCATCCTTTGGGTAAGCCTTATTCAAATATGTGAAATCCGTGCAGATACGGATTTGTCGATTTGGCTTTGTGACAAGAACAATGTTGGATATCCAGTTAGCATAATCTATTGAACTTATGAACCTAGCATCCAGTAAATTCTTTAGTTCAGCCTTGACAAGTAGTGCAATCTGTGGATGCATTTTGTGCAACTTTTGTTTGATTGGCTTGATTCCTGGGATTAGAGGAAGATGATGTAAAACCAATTCTGGATCAAGGCCTGGCATGTTAGCATATGACCACACGAAGTTAACTTTCCTATCTATGAAGAATTGTTGAAATTCAGGTTTTTCTTCCTCTGACAATGATGCGGCTAGGAGAATCATTTTGGGATTCTTTGGTGTGGCTATGTTTACTTCGATTGTGTCTTCAATGAGCATTGCTGATTTTTCTTGTATTACGGGAAGAAAGTCCAATCCTCCATCCTTAGGCGCCTCAAAGAAGTTTTTACCTTCGGATACGTCCTTTGTTTTTACTATTTTGCTGTCAAAAGGTGCCTTGCGGTTTTCCCCTAAAGACATTTCCTTTTTTGTTTTATTCTTTGTATTTTTGTGAGTAGAGGATTGCATAGTCTCCCCAAAATAAGCTGCACAATCTAGATTAATGGAAAACCTTGTTTTATGATCACCCCATGGAATACCTTCTTGGAGCCCCATGAATTCTGCAATTGCCTCATCATTCTGAAAGATGTCCATCACTGGTGGATCTTGTTGGTCCCAATCAATCAATTGTGGGTAAACAAGGGTAATCCCATCCTCAGTGTTGGTAAAGGATGGGGAAGATGTGGAAAGTGTGCAAATTGAAGCCTCAAGTGTAAAGGCAAAGTTGTCAATTTCAACTTCTATGTCAGATGCAATAGATGGACCGTACTCCAAGTTAGATGAGTCGAATTCAAAGTCACAATAGGGGATAAAATTATCAGCATCATGACTAGTGGTTGGCATTTCAGAGGTATGGACAGTGGGCTCAGATAAGTTAGGCTCATGGGTGGGCTCAGGAATGGGGTGGGATAATTTGGGTATTGCCGATGACACTTTATGTTCTTCTGGATTCCAAGGAATGCTTACCCATTCCTTATTTTTGGAATGTCGGTCAATAGGGCCAATGTTATATTCTTGTCAGAATCGTTCTTCAAAAGGGAGTTGACCAAGATCCAAGAATAGTTCATCAATATCATAGTCACTTAGGGTTTTTTTAGATCCCCATTCCCATTCATTTGAGTCAGTTTCGGTAAGGGATACTTCGCATGTCTTGACACTTTCTGTAGTCATTACGTCCTCACTTGAAAGTTCATGGGTACGTTGATCGTCGGTTCCGAATTGGTCGAACCCTAGCCCTATGTACCTTGGTCTTGCAGAAATGATAATAGGTTCCCTCCTTCCATTGATGTCCTTTCCAAGACCGCTTGTGTCGTCAAAACCTAGGGATTTGCATATATCACAGCCTTTTCCATAGAGATGCATTGGTAGTGGAGGTAACTCTCTGGGTCTTTGTAGATCTAGCTATCTATGTCGATAACTTCATTACCCATATTGCCCCACAGTGTGAAAACACTCTTTGGTGGAACCTTAAAATTTGTTTTGGGCTTGATTGCAAAACATGGTCTACCATAGATTTTAGGCAGCTTAGGTATTGTGGTGATACACTGTATACAATTTGAATTCTCCATAGCCAAGGTCCTGGATCCGAAGGTCTTTACTTGGTATGGAGGCTGAGGAAGATGGTGTGGAAGAAGTTGATGGAATGGATGATTTGGTGAGTGTAGATGGGTTAATATATTTGCATGAGGTGGAAGTCGAGGCTTCTCGATTGATAGGTACCTGGTGCTTAGTAATGGCTCGCAGATTGGTACAGTATTGAAATGGATCAGGATCTCCTGGGATAGTGATTTCAGTACCATCAAAAGGGAATTTTAGGCATTGGTGGTATGTGGATGGAATGGCTATTAGAGCATGAATCCAGGGGTGACCAAGTAAGATATTATAATGTATGTCACGATCTAGGACTTGGCATGTTGTATCTATGATAACTGGTCCTACCCGGAGCGAAATTGTAATGACGCCTTTAGAAGCACGTTCTTCATCATCGTATGCCTTAATGACAATGCTCTTGCTAGCATCTACACATGCATCAGAGAATCCAAGAGCTTTAACCAATTTTAAAGAGCAGATGTTCAATCCTGCTCCACCATCTACTAAGACTCGTCTAACCTTATGTTTATGGACAAAAACTTCGATATGAAGGGAATCATTATGAGATGGTTTGGGAAAGGAATATTCACTATCCGAAAAGGTGATGTGATGAGGTGAGTTCAGATATCCGACCATAGTCTCAAAGTGGTTGACATCAATGTTGGTTGGGATGGACGACTCTTGCAAGACTTTATCCAAGATGGCCTTATGTGCGGGTGAGATATGAAGCAATTCGAGAATGGATATTTGAGCGGGTGTTTTATTCAATTGCTCAATAAGGTTAAACTCTGGTTTAGGGTTTGACTATTTGGCAAACAAACTGGGTATGGTGATCTTAGGATGACGTGCAGAGGGACCTGGGATGGTGACCTTGCCTTTACACATGGTGACATTGCATTCTAAGGCCTTTTTAATGGTAATAGTATTAACACACTCATCTTCATCAATAGCACGAAGATTGTTAATAATGGTACCACCGGAATAATTGTAAGCAGGGTGGATGTTATTGTAGGTAGGACAGACGTGATTGGCTTGATTATTGGTATTCTTTGTGCCAGATGAGGAAGGTTTACCATGATCCTGCAGTGGGTTCTTGTGAATAGTATGATCCGCATTAGACGTGAATGATTGACCACCCAACTCAATGGTGTGATTTTCAATGAGGTCTTGTACCAGATTTTGCAACTGAAGACAAGAGGAGGTTTTGTGCCATTTGGCATGGTGGTAATCACAAAATGCGTCGTCATCCCACCATGATGGCTTGAATTGACTAGGGTCATATGGTTTAGGTTCTTCTACCATTATGACTTCGTTTTGAAGGAGTTTCTTCAAGACAATTTCGATAGGTTCACCCAAAGGGGTGTATGTGTTTTTGGAATTATCGAGGTTGATGTAACTGCCTTTGATTAGCTTGATAAGGATTTCTTTGGATAGCATTGGTAGTTGGTGTTGGTGTAGTTATAGGTACGTTTTGATTTTGTACTCCTTTGATGGTGAGTACATGACCTGTTGCATTAACGGTTTTTGCATCAACCACACCGTCATTGGTGATGTGTTTGTTCTTAACCCAGTATTTGGTTTTGTCATTGGAGCTACTTGGGTTATTATTTGTGGTGGCTTTGATCCATATTTTAATTCACCTTTGGTGATCAAGGGTTTCTCAATTTGAACACCTTTTTCAACAAGGTCAACAAAGGTGGTGCAACAATGGACTTGTAATCCATACCTTAGTGGTCCTAGGAGAGTTTGCACAAACATGGTGACTTTCTCCTTTTCGGGTATTTCTATCAGGCATCTGCTTGCTAAGGTTCTCCATCTTTGAAAAAATGGGATAAAAGTCTCTCTTGCATCCTCTTAGGTAAGTCTGCATAAGGAGGCAATGTCGATATCTGTGTCAATGTTATAGGCATAGTTTTCAACAAACTTGTTTTCCAATTCAACTCATGTTTTGATTCCTTTAGGCAATAGAGAGAACCATTCCATTGCATGACCTGCGAGACTTCTAGAAAAAAGTATCATGAGATATGTTTGCTCATATGCAATGTCCATGCAACTAGTGGTGAATTCTCTTATATGTTCAATAGGGTTCATTTTTCCTTTGTATTTAGAAAAATGAGGTACCACATATCCATGAGGAAAGGGTGGCATATACAAGGTTGTGTCAAATGGATATGGACACAAGTCATGTGACATGTAAGACTTTTTGTTGGATTGTTGCAAGGTCTCTACTTGCATTTGAAGAGCAGCGAGTCAGACTGTGAGTGCTTCCACAATTGGGTTGTTGGTAGCATCACACATGTTGGTGATAGGGATGGATTGAGTTCCCACCTGTTGTGATGAGATGTGTTGATTTGGAATTGGTTGTTGGTGAGAAAAATGAGTGTTCAGTGTTTTGATGAGGGATGTGCTACTATGTATGGACTTGAGAGGCATAAATGGGGATGTGAGATCCTACCATGTTGGACTGAATTTGAGGACCTTGTTGATTTTGAGCTTGTTGATGGCCAAATGGAGTGAAGGATTGAGGGCCTTTTTTATTTTGAGCTTGTTGATGCCCAAATGGAGTGAAGGATTGAGAGCCTTATTGATTTTGAGCTTGTTGATGCCCAACTGGAGTGAAGGATTGAGCGCCTTGATTTCCTTTCCCAAATAAGAGATTGTGGCCATGAGGAATGTTGGTATTAACCTGTGAAGAAGTAGGTTGGGTGCCTTGGATGACAGCTCTTCATTTATTTCTCCCAAAAGGTTTGGATGAGTTGGTTGCCATAGCATTTGAAAAACCTAATAACAAGTTTGTTGATGTACTCATGGAACTAGATGAAGTTCCAAAGAGGTTTGAGGTGGTTGCACCCATTGTTTGTGAATGGATGGTGGATGTTTGTTGGGGGATGGATTTTGATGTGGTGTTGGGTTGGGAAGATGATCCCCCAATAGATGTTGTGTTGGTTGTGGAGGCAGTATGACCAAGGGAGGTAGCATTGATGGTGTTGATGACATTTTGTGAAGAAGCTCCCATGGAAGGATTGTGTGATGGGGGATTGGGAGATGTTGCTCGAATAGTGTTAAGATCAAATCCCTTTGGTAACTTAGCCCCTTGGTCAAGGAGCATAGCTAGGAATCTAGAAGAGTCATTTAAGACTACTTCTTCCACAAAAGTAGCAACTTATGGGTGTTGGGCAGCAGCTAATATGTCTTCTTCAAAGACTTCCCCATTTGAGTCTCTATGGATGAATTGTTCAAAAAGGTCTTGTGGAGCGGATGGGATGTTCATCTCACTGAAAGGATTGATGTTGGAATTTCCCATGTTATAAGAAGGATTGTTCATGTCATTAAGGAAGGAATCCATGCCAATTGTGAAACCAAGAAAGTTGGTGTCTTGTCCAAAGGAATCCATGAGTCTTTTATTTTTCTGTAATCTAGTTTCAACCATAAAAGTTTTGCTCAAATTGGGGATGATTTGGGAAAATGATCTAAATATGACACTATGTTTTTGAGTTTTTTGGAACTTTAGGAATGTTTATGAGATGCAAATGAGACCTAAAGAAGACCAAAGGTTTTTGAATGCAAATGGTGTGACTCTAAAATGAAGATGCCAAATGGTATGCAACTAAAAGGAGCCTCAGATGCACTCACTATTGAGAAATCTAAGGAGATGACTACTTGAACAAAAAAAAAATTGACAATGATTCAAGTTTGGAATACCAATGGACCATAAAAGGACTAAAAGAGGAAAAAGTGAAGTTTCCACACTAGACTATTGAGTGGGAAATAATTCACAAAAGATGTGACTAAATGACAAGAGCTAATAGGGTCCAATGATAACCTACTAATGAATGCAAAGTTTTGACAATGGATCGTAAGAGTTTACTCCTAAAAATCTATAAAAATAAGTGTCTAAGGAGATGGTAGAGTTACCAATGCAACTAATGGAATGAAAATGGAATCCTATTGCGATCCTAAAAAAATGGTACCTATAATGCAATGTTGAGAGAAGTTGAGCAAATTAGTATCTAGTTTAAATAGTAACAGTGAAGGAAGACTCGATGTAATTCTAGAAAAGACAAGTTTTGGGTCTTGATTTTGACACTGAGAAGATGGATATGAAGTTTTGGAAAATGTGTCACAACGAATACGGTACGATAGAGCGAATGTGGCTCAGAGTAGCAATGCAGTTCAGAAACTAGCGATTACGACTCAAAATGGAAAATGCGTTTGATACTAACAGATGCAGCTCATAATGGCAAATGCGGTTCAGGATGTTTCAAATGTAGTGCATCAAAGCAATTATGACTCTGAATGCATCAAATGCAGCTCATCAGAGTGATTGTGTCTCAAAATATAGCGATTGCGGTTTGATAGAGCATTTACGTCGCAGTAAACAATTTTTGCAGATTTTACTAGTTTTGACTTAGATTTTTGATGTTCAATTTGTTGAATTTTTCTGAAAATAGTTTGGCAAACACTTGGTGTTGAAAAGATGAAAACAATCACCTTGAAGACATTGACAAAAAAAATCGTAAGGCTGCAAAGACAATATTATTTTGGATCCCACTAACCGCATATCCATAGCGAATGAATTCAGAAGCTTGGCCACACGAGCTCCCCCTTACAATGCACTCACTTCTTAGGGCAACCAAGCTTCCAATCTCCATGAAACTCCCATGGTAGATTGATCATTTCTACTATGAACTGCGCAGGTGTGGGTGCCTTGGCAACAACCGTTACTGCACCAAAGAATAGAAGGTTTTTGGCTTTCTAACACAAAGGATTTAATTTGGGCACCCGTTCAGAAGGCCACGTGAGAGGCATTATCATCCTAGTCTACAGAGGTTACGTTCTGCAGGTTTTGACGCACCACAAGGGTACTGGGAGTCAATTGCTGGTCTGCAGGAAGTTCTATAATGCTAAGTTTTCCTTAACATTTGAATTTATATACCAGTTGGGTGTCACTTGGCTTTAGCGCATTCCTAGTTTGAGTCACTTTGGGGTGAGTACTTTTTCCCACCAAAGTAGGCCCAATTTTCTAAAGCTCAACAAAAGTGACCAAAAATATTCATAGTTCGATCGATCTTTGTTTAAAAACAAAGAGAGAGCACATGAATATTTCAGATCACACTCGCATGGTGTTCTTTTTAAACCAAAATTGAAATGTGAACAAACAGAGAAAGCACAAGGTTCATTCTATCCATTTGTAGTGTTTTTCAAACAAGAGGGTTCATTTTAACCATTTGTAGTATTTTCTAATCTAGAAGTTAATTTTAAACCCAATGAAAAACAAAATTTGTTGTTCTTTTTAACCAATATGCATTTGTATGTGTGTTCTTTTTTACCAATGCGTGTAAAATGCAAGCTATTGGAAAGAAATAACAAAGAAAAACTAATTAAATCCAGCTGGACATATGCTGCAACAAACAGATTAGTAACACAAAAAAAAACTCTAATCTAGGAAAAAGAAAAGACAACAAAAATAAATTAAAAAAAGCTACAAAGAAAACTATTTACTAGTCCCCTACATCGTAGCAGAGCGGATGCATTTCAGCAGAGCGGTTGTGTCGCATCAGAGCGGTTGCATCATAGTAGAGTGGTTGCGTCACAGCAGAGCGGTTGCGGCTCAGTATGTCAAATGCATCTTTGTGGTTGGCGTATGCGTTGTAGAAGAGCAGTTGTGTCGCACACAAAGGTGAATGCGGTGCCGCAAAGCATTTGCATCGCACGAGAAGGAAGATGTGTCATTCTATACCTATTCTTGCAAATGGTAAAAAAAAAACATACGAAACCTGCAAAAAACGTGTCAAAATGGGTCGGGTTCACCAATAAGATTCAAAATAGCAACTCTCAATTAGGGTTAGGGTAAAATCCCCACATGTGTGGACAAGATTTAATTTAAGAAATTAAATCAATGGTGGAGAATAAACGTGACATTGAGATGAAATTAGTAAAAATCAAGAGATAAGGAGATGAGATTTTAGAAAATCAGTAATTTTAGCAATTACTTGATTTGTAGAAGAATATTTCCATTTTGAATTAAATTAATTCAAAATATGGATTTTGTGAGATAATAAGTAATTGATTTTTGAAATTAATTACTAAAAGAAGAATCAATTAACTATGTGAAGTCATTTTTAAATAAATTACTTTATTTAAAGAGAGGGAAATGTCACATAAGGCAATTAAATAATTAATAATAATTGTTTAATTTAGAAGAGGCAGTTAATTAATTAAATAAATTAATGAATCTATTTAATTAGGAGAGGATTTAGGAATTAGTGACTAATTAAATAAATATATTAAAATATATTTATTTAATAATCAAGAGGACGTTAATGATAAGGATTAATTAAATAAATGAGACTTTATTTAATTATGAGACGACTTTGATAATTAGTGACACATTAAAAAAAAAAAAAAGGTTTATTTATTTAATAATCATGAAGAATGAAAGATCGTGAATTAATTAAATAATTATGAATTATTTAATTAATAGTTGAAGGTGGGTTAGAAACATAATTAAAATTTCATAACTATGTTAGGATGAAAGGTGGTAAAATAGTGCTTGTAGGCCTTAGTCATTTTTATGTGTCTACACAACCATTAACGTAATGACTGTTGATGTAATGGAAAATTTAGAACTCATTGATTTACACCCCATAACTACAATTTTGCAAATGGAAAACCAATCCATATCCATTCCCAAGGGTGTCCTTGAGAATTTTCTTTTCAAGGTTGATGGATGGGAATATCCAGTTGACTTTCAAGTAATTCATTCCCTTACACCAAAAGATGGTTACCCAATAATTCTAGGAAGACCATGTTTGGCTACTATTGCAACCAAATTGACTATAGAGAGGGAGGAATGATCATTTCACATGGTCCTAATAGAAAACATTTATTATTGTATCCTCCTACCAAGATTGTTGAATATAATAAAGTATGGGTGGATGAACTTGAAAGTCCCAACGGATAGGAAAAATTAGCTTCACAAGCCATGGTAGTCATCAAGCAACATGGTGAAGAATTAGAGGATGAATTGGAAAATATTACCATGGATTCAAGTGATGAGGAGATGCTATACATAGAAGATATCCTAGGACAACCCATCAACATAGGCCACACTGAATTCAATAACACCAGTTTCATGGGATTGCCTTGTCCTTTGGTGAATATCATTCCAAAAATAGATCATTTCTTTGAAGACATTGTCAGACTTCACAGAACCATACCTCATGGTTGTCCCCTTAACACTTTGACAAGACCAATATACACCTATCACATCTAACCACCTAGGTGTTAAATACATTATGTTGCTGCCAAGAAAAACTTTGAATATTAATAGCTGGTTGATCAATCTGAAAGAACACAAATTTTTTGATATCTTGGTGAATTTATCTAAATATTTTGCTTGGGACTACATGAATATGAGAGGAATACACCCAATTATGTGTACTCATCATATCTACACTGAGAATGTTCAACATGTTCACCAACCACAACGGAGACTCAATCATACCTTAAAAGATATCATTAAAACATAAATTGGGAAACTCCTACAAGTGGGGTTTATTTATCCCATTAATGATAGAAAATGGGTTTCACATTTTCTCATGGTTCAAAATAAAAATGGGAAGTGGATAGTGTGCATAGACTATAGGGAACTTAACAAAGCAACCCACAAAGATTATTTTCCCCTACCATTCATAGACCATATTTTGGATAACTTGGCTGGGAGAAAATATTTCTCATTTCTAGATAGATTCAGTGGTTATAACAAGATACATGTAGCAGCAGAAGACCAGGATAAAACAACTTTTACTTTCCCTTGGGGAACATTCACATATTGAGTTCTTCCTTTTGGGCTATGCAATTCTCCTAGAACATTTCAAAAAGCTATCTTGGCCATATTTGTTGAGTTAGTGAATAAGTGTGTCGAATTTGATATGGACGACTTCACTATGTATGGGTTCACTTTTGATGAATCCCTCCAAGGTCTAGACAAAGTGTTGAAGTGACGTGAGGAT
This sequence comes from Sequoiadendron giganteum, assembly GCA_007115665.2. Taxonomy (NCBI): domain Eukaryota; kingdom Viridiplantae; phylum Streptophyta; class Pinopsida; order Cupressales; family Cupressaceae; genus Sequoiadendron; species Sequoiadendron giganteum. The sequence continues at coordinate 121,011,866 of CM021110.1, read as the reverse complement.
CATCGTTTGTCCCTTAGCCATGAAATTTTTTTGATAATGGTAGAACAAGGAATAGTGCTAGGACAACACATCTCGACTGAAGGGATAAAAGTCGATCCTAATAAAATTGAAGTGATACAACAACTTGTGACCCCAAAAACCCAAACTGATGTTAGAATTTTCTTAGAGAATGTTGGATACTATTGAAGGTATATAGAAAACTTCAGCAAGATTGAATCCCCTATGTTTTCCCTTCTCCAAAAGCATGTTGATTTTATCTGGACACTGAGTGTCAGTCATCATTCAAAATCATCAAGGAGAAACTCATCTCTGCTCCTATCCTTTGTGGACCTAATTGGAACCTTTTGTTCCATATTTATGTTAATGCATCTGGTGATGGTATTGGAGCAGTATTAGGACAAGAAGATGAGAATGGGGGAAAGTATGCTATATACTTCATCAGCAAGAATTTGACTCCAACAGAACGAAATTATACCATAGCAGAGAAAGAATTCTTAGCTGTAATACATGCAATTAAGAAATTTTGACACTACATTATAGGATACAAAGTAACAGTGTACATAGATCACTCGACCATCAAATAACTCATGAACAAACCTGTAGTGAATGGGAGGATAATCAAATGGTTGCTACTTCTCCAGGAATTCAATTTCACAATTATTGAAAAACTAGGAAAGTTCAATGTAGTTGTGGATTTCTTATCCCAAATTACACAAGAAGATGGTGATTTTGCTTCGGTTTAGGATGAGTTTCTATATGAGAATCTATTTTCCATCTATTCTAAAACTCCCTAGTTTTCCAATATTTCCAACTACTTGGGAACCTCAGAATTACCACCTGATTTTACATCAAAATAGAAGAAACACCTTGTGAGAGAAAGTGCCCCTTTCAAATGGATTAATGGGATCCTATTTTGATGTGGGCCTGATATGGTTCTACGACGATGTGTTAGGGAAGATAAGACTTATAGTATCCTAAAATCTTACCATTATGATCCTTCTAGAGGGTATTATTTTGCTAAGAGGACATCCCATAAGATTTTAGGTCTAGGATATTATTGTCCCTCTATGCATAGGGATGTCAAGAGATATGTTCACCATTGTGATGAATTTCAAAGGGTAGGGAGACTAATTGCATCTAATGAAATGACCCTACAACCCTAGGTTGTCCTTGAACCATTTAAAAAATAAGGATTGGATTTTATCAATCCTATAGAACCTACATCACAAGGAAAAGAGTACATTCTGGTTTGTACCAATTATCTGACTAAGTGAGTAGAAGTTCAAGCTCTACGAGTTTCCAAGGAGGAACATGTAGCTGATTTCCTACACAATAAAATTTTCCTCGGGTTTGGAGCCCCTAGGATGATCGTCACAGATCATGGTCCTTGGTTTATTTCTAAGGTTCTATTAGCCTTCATCAATCATTTCCAGGTAAGTCAATAAAAAGTGGTAAAAGTAACAAGCTACTTTAGAAGTTATTTCAATGATATAAAATAAAAGAATTGCATTAGCAGATAGATTATATGAATGGTCTTTAGATGTTATTTATGTGTTGTAGACTCATTGCAGCTAATTTATCTTTAAAGGAGAACTAAGAGACGCAACAAAATCTGGGTAGCATGTTGAAGCTTTTGCAAGGGACAACCAATAAAAAACTTCCATTAGGTCAAAAAAAAAATTCAACACAATAATAAAAGATTAATGAGCGCAACATCATTTTGGGATCTGGAAAAGAATAATTGTACCTACACTTGAATTTCAAATGAGAAGGAAAAATTCATTCTAAAGGACTCAGAATCTACACATATAGAAGCAGTCATATGATAATCATGTAGATGTATTGGCAAGGCTTGTATTAAAACCAAGATAGTTCATGAGCTCAAAACCCAAGGGGGTTTTCTCATATGCCCAAGATGCATGTTTCCTAGGTTGTCACCTAAAATTCACCTTTACCTTTTAATTTTACAAGTACCTTAAAGATTTCAAGAATTAATATTGATTGATGGGCTTGAGAACACTCCTAGTTGTGTCATAGAAACCTATTTTTTAAGTATTACCTTTTCTGCATTTGGTCCTCCAACTGATTAGATGTTCATTTCATTATTATACATTATCTATAGCATAACTCCCAAAATCTAGGTTGACAAGTGCTCTATACAACAAGAAGCTCATCCATGGTATTCAAGACAAAGATCTAAACTTTTTTCATTGTAGTTTTTTATTTTGGTGAGCTTACTTTTTTTTTCGCTCAGAATAAAGATTTGTCTGATATAATGTCTATTTCTGGATTGTATTTGACAAACATGCAGAGCTCATTCTTACAACACAAGCACAAACATGTTTGGTGATAGGTGCATGATAGAAGTAATCTAACTCTTCCAATTAAAATAGTTAATCATAATTAATTATAAATCATATCTTTATCCTCAAAACTGATTAAATCAAACTTGGCCATTCATATTTTCACCTCTAAATCTATAAATCCATCATTCCTTCCAATAATTCGAGGAGCATTCTGAAAAATTATCTGATCCATTTATGAATATTTGAATCAAATCATTGTCATATTATCAAAGAGCTTGCATAGCAGTTGAGCATCCACAAATCCGTCAAAAAACATTAATCAACGAACCTAGCTGACCAATTAACTAACTTGATTATTATATTGCTATCATGGTTAAGCATGCTTGATTTGTAGTATTGGGATGGGTGACCTCCTAGGAAGGCCCAATGGTTCACCTTTGTAAGAATCACCTAGACGCAATTAATTCCAAGTGGACCACTCATTATAATGAGAGATGGGTTCTTGTGAACCACTACTCATGAAACATGGGTCAATGAGTTTGACTCAAAAAAATACACGGTTGAATTTTGATAGCAATATTATAATTTGACACACTGTGGAAAATACCTCCTACTTATCAACTATATTGATTGTTCAATCAACTAATTTGATTGATTTAAGAGTTAACGCGATCAAGTTAAAAAATTGTTTGATGAGTGGAAAAAAAAAAATTGACATGAGTGAAACATAAAATTGACTCATTGGTAAACTGAATTTGATTGATAAATAAAATGTGGGTGAAGATAATTAGAATTATTTATTCAATTTAATTGGATATATGTGCATGAATTAATTAGAGATAATTAATTAGACATAGGGTAATATTAGAGGGAATAATATAATGTAATCAATTAATTGACTAAACGAATTAACATAAAGTTGATAAATCAAAGGTGTGACAAGATGATGAGAATAAATTGACAATAGAATTGGTCAATTGACAAATGTTGATAGACTTGATCAATTGGAATGACTATTATTTAATAGCATGAGAGTAGGGTGATTAAATGGGATGATTACAACAAATCTAAGGTGATAAAATTTAGGAATCTACAATAGATATGCACAAAATTAATTTGGTGGAAAGGCTTTAAAAACTTTCAAGTAAATATAATTCACAGGTGTAAAGCCAAATTCCACAACCTTTGCCAACATCCTCTCTGCCTATGCCAAAATGGGAGTTTTGAAACAAGATATGAATATCCATCAATGCATAGACAATACACAATAGTATCCCTATAAGAAATGTGGTCTATGGATTGCAATATTGTAGGATATGCACAAAATGGATTTGTTGAAAAGGCTTTAGAAACTTTCAAGCAAATGCAATTGGTAGGTGTAAAGCTAGATTCCACAACCTTTGCCAGCATACTCCTTACCTGTAAAAAAATGGGAGCTTTGGACAGGGTATGTACATCCATCAAAGCATAACAAAAGGTGGATTTCTATCAGATATTATGGTTGGAAATGCTCTGGTAGATATGCATGCAAAATATGGAAGCACAAGAAAGGCACATGAACTATTTGACAAAATGCCTCAAAGAGATGTCATCTCATGGAATGCAATGATTGTAGGTATTGCAAAAAATTGTTTGTTGAAAAGGCTTTCGAAACTTTCAAATGAATGCAATTGGTAGGTATAAAGCCAATTTTTTTGTCAAAGTCCTCCTTGCTTGTGCCAAAATGGGAGCTTTGGGACGAGCTATGAACATGCACCAAAGCATAATGGTAGGGGAATTTTTGTCAGATGTTATAGTTAGATATGCTTTGGTAGACATATATGCAATATGTGGAATCGTAGAAAAAACACCTGAATTGTTTGACATAATGCCTCAAAGAGATGTCATCTCATGGAATGAAATGATTGATTGCAGAATATGCACAAAATGGATTTTGCAAGGAACCTCTCAAAATATTTGAATTAATGCACTCTAGAACACATCCTAACATTGTAAGCTTTGCTTGGGTTCTAGGTGCATGCACTCATGCAGGTTTAGTGGATGAGGTTTGCACATACTTCACGCATCAATAATCCTTATTGCATTACAATTTACATATACAGTTGATCATTATGTGTGCATGGTTGACCTTCGTGCCCATGCTAGTTATTTGAGGACACCCTAAACATTATTACTAAGATGCTAGTTAAATATGTGGTACATGTGGATCATATATGAATATAGGCTGAGTATTTCTAGCAACACTTCTTTTTTAGTTGGATCCTAGAACTGCTGCAACTTATGTTCTTCTCTAAAACACTTGTACGAGGTTTAAATAGTAAAGAGATTGATGAAAGATAGAGGAATTAAAAATATACCTGGATGTAGTTGGATTGAAGGTCATAAACTATTACATGTTTTTTGTGTAGGAGACATATCACATCCACAAACATGACAGAGCTATGCAAAGTAGGACAAATTGGCTTGGAAAATGAAGGCAATACGGTATAAAGAATCATTTATCTACCACTGTAGTGAAAAGTTAGCAATTTCATTTGATTTGTTAAACATGGCCCTGGTACAACTATTAGAGTTATTAAGAACCTTTAAGTATGTTATGATTGTCACACTACATTTAAATTCATCTCCAAGATTGTTGCAATAGAAATTGTTCTAAGAGATGTGAGCCATTTCCATCATTTTAAATAGGGACAACTTTGGAAAAACTAGAATAATATTATATTCGAGGATAGAAAAGGGCCCTACAAGCTTCATTCATGAAATCATGTACCAACCCATTATTGTACAAGATTCTATTCAGCTGGAGAACATTACCGATCACATGTTGTACCTCTAAGAGTGGCATAGAGGTTGTTGAAGAAGAAACTTCTTTCCAAAGACTCAATCTTACAATAGACCTACAAGAGGTAGGTTCATTATTGAAAATAGTATAATAACAACTTCTAAGTAGTGAGGAAATTGATTTAGAGCTACAAAAACTCTTTCAGGTGTAGGAGAACTGTTTAAAGCTAAAATTTTAGGAGATCCTTGGTCCTTTCTTTTTTCTAAAAAATATGTATCATGTGTCTATAGGACACCTTATTAAATAATTTATAAGGTAAATATTAAAATTATCCCTTAGTGGAATATGTACTGGAGCCTCATATGCCTAATAGTGGCTAGCTTGATGATGACCTAGAAAACTACCATTCCCTTTTACCTTTCTCATTAACATCAAGGAATTCTTATGGTAAGATATTTAAGGTGTATTAAGTGACAATTTCATTCAATACCAATGTTGCTTCACCTTTCTCAACACTTGCATGATATTCCTATCATATTTTTTGGCATATTCTTACATGATATATCTTTGAGACCTACTGTAAATGTTTTCATCTATATATTTTTTCAATTTCAAAGAAAAACTGATTAAGTTTTGGTAAAGTTAAGTTTCATAATTACATCACTGATGACTAAACTGAATGGGACAATAAGCATCACATAGTACATTTTAAATTTGGTTAAAAAGTAGATAAGAAATAATAAAAGTGAAAAGAATAATGCAAAGAAAACCACCCAAGAAAGAATACAACCAAACTACTCCACAACTAATACAACCTAGAAATGGCCATTACCCGTGACTGGTAATTCCAAATGCATACACTTCCAAAATAAAGACTTGCAAGAATCCTGCATGATGAGCAACAAACAGAACAATCTATTTACTGTGGCTAAAAATTACAATTTTTTGTTCACTATAACATCGCCTAGAAATATTAATTCTTAACTATAGTATTCAAGACAAAACAAATCACATAATATTTCAGATTTTAAAAACTAATGATGGATGTTTGAAAAATGTTGAGCCTGAGAAAAGTCACCATCTGTCCTCTAGATTTAGAATAAAGAGAGATGATTTTAATGCTGCTTATTGGAGAATAGAAGCAATTAGAAGCACACCTTTTGACAGGGGATAGAAAAATTTGCAGTAATTTGAAGAATTATACAGTATACACACAAAATTCAAGTAAGGTTAACAAAATTCAATCTCTAAGATAATTGTTTATTACAGACTTGAATATGATATCCAGGTATGCTATGTTTATAGAAAAGAATTAATATATTTAAGAAAAAAAGCTACTATAATGCACTAGAAGAATTGTGTAAGCAATTATTAAACTTGACATGTGATGATAAGAGATTACAGCTTATAGGAATTGATGATATATAGTGCAGATTTGAAAGAATAAGTAAAGAAGATGGTGCACAAGTGGACCATAATTTATTGAATGAAATGCATATTGTAGACATCCAAATTTGATCACTTCCATATGATCAAAATCGTCTATTACATTCATCTATTCCATTAACAGTGATTAAATAATCTATTTAATCATTATTTCATTTTCTGCCTAAGGTTCCTAAAGTATGTAATTAAATAAATTAAATACTTTACCTTACCCATTTTCTTCTCTAAATTAAATAAATATGACAAATTATTTAATTTAGTCTTTTAACCCTTTTGAATTAAAACCAATTTTTAATTTATCTTTTTCTCTCTCCTTGTCACATTCTCCATGACCCCCTTTTAATCCAGATTAAATTAATTAATCTCTGATTAGGATGTGCACCAGTTAATCTTGATTAAGTGTCACATCCTCCATAATCTCCCACTTGCCTCTAACCTCTCATTAATTACCTTAATCAGAATCATTAGCCACATTTGGCTTACCTTTTTTGGTCAACCTTCCCACTTACCATTTTTAGCCTGGACTCTCTTCCCCATGTGAATTTTTAATTCACATTTATTTGCCCAAGGTTCCTCTCTTCCCCATGTGAATTTTTAATTCACTTTTATCTTTCCAAGGTCTTCCCCATCCCCCATGCAAGATTCTAGAAGCCTTGACTTGTCACTTCACATGTGCCAAGGGCTTCTAGAACCTTGGACTTGTCACATCACCCACATGTGACAAATCTCCAGCTTTTTGGAGACACTCTCTTATCCACTAGATTCTTCCAATCATTGTGAATTTTAAATTCACTTTTATTCTTCCAAGGAATCTTCTCATCCCCCAAGATCCACCTCATTTCCACATCACTCCACCCTAGGACATCTCACCTTCCACATGTCAAGATGTGAGGGCTTGTGAGTCCTCAACTCACCATAGCCCTTCATCTTGATCTTTGTTGGATCAATCCCAACCGTTGAATTCTCTAGAGAATTCAATTTAGCCTATAAATACCCCTTAAATTCCTTCATTTTAGAGAATCAAGTCTTTTGCAAATAAACTCTTGCAAAATTGTCATTCAAGCTCTCATCCATTTTAGCACCCATATTGCATCAATTCATCTTGCATCCACTTCATTTCATTGCCATCCAAGGAGCACACAAGACTTCAACATCAAGGGCCAACCAAGGAAGCAACAACATGAAGGTATAACAGCAATTTATTTGTTTATCTTGCTTTCATATTGTTTATTTTCTTAGGCTAATCATTGAGGTGCCCTATTATCTTGTTGTCTTTCTTTATTGCACTATTAGTTTTATCTAACATCTCACATTTAGGAAGCAACATTTTATTAGGATCACATTTCTGGCATGCCAATCCCAATCCTCCATATCTTCCTAGTCCTACATCCAATCCCATCCCTTCATCTAATCCTAGTCCTACATCCAATCCCATCTCTTCATCTAATCCTAATCCTCCATCCATTTCTATCCCTTCATCTAATCCTAGTCCTCCATCTAGTCCCATCCCTTCATCTAATCCTAATCCTCCATCCATTTCTATCCCTTCATCTAATCCTAGTCCTCCATCTAGTCCCATCCCTTCATCTAATCCTAGTCCTCCATCTCCTCCTAGTCCTACATCCATTCCCATCCCTTCATCTAATCCTAATCCTCCATATCTTCCTAGTCCTACATCCAATCCCATCCCTTCATCTAATCCTAGTCCTACATCCAATCCCATCCCTTCATCTAATCCTAATCCTCCATCCATTTCTATCCCTTCATCTAATCCTAGTCCTCCATCTAGTCCCATCCCTTCATCTAATCCTAATCCTCCATCCATTTCTATCCCTTCATGTAATCCTAGTCCTCCATCTAGTCTTATCCCTTCATCTAATCCTAGTCCTCCATCTCCTCCTAGTCCTGCATCCATTCCCATCCCTTCATCTAATCCTTATCCTCCATCTCCTCCTAATCCTACATCCAATCCCATCCCCGCGTCTAATCCTAATCCTCCATACATTCCCATCATTCTACCTAATCTTACATCCCTTCCAAATGTTTCCCAAGGACTCATGCAAGAAGAGACACCATGCCCTCCCACTCTATCATGTACTGTCACTAGTGATGAGGCCCTCCGCTATCCTACACTTATACCTCCCATCACCATTCCTTACACCATCCAAACCATTGAGCCGGTCAAACCCATCGAATCCATTGAATCACCATATTCTACTACTAGATCCACTGAATCCATTGAAGACATCCAATCCCCTCCTCCTAGTCCTAATATTCACAAAATTCAATCCAATGACCTTCATGAATCCTCCATCCTCCTCTCTCCCCCAATTGAGGAGTCCCTCCAACACTCTTCCATCATCATACATCCCACACAAGATGATTCATGCCAAGAGATTGATCCAAAGCATACAAGCATATCCCCTCCTCCAAATCAAGATCACTCCATCCCATCTACTCCATCTCAAGAACATAGTCTTCCATCCATTTCATCTCATGATCCTATCCTCCCATCCACCCCATCTCAAGATCACACTATCTCCTCCACTCCATCCCATGATCCCCTTTGCATTCAAGATCCAATCACTCCATCTCATGAGCCCTTATCATCCACTGCCATAAATCTAGATCCCATCATACTTCCCAATTCCTCTCATGATCCCTTATCACTCATTCCTCCTGATGCGGCTATCCCCTCATCTCCATCGCATGATCCTTCATCGCCATCTAGTCTTACCATCCCAACGCCACTTTTGTACCACCTTGGTTTCATTACACTTATCCGTGGTGGCCTTCTTACAGAAGCAAAACAAAGTATAGGCACTACCTTTCCTCTTCCACCTACTAATGTGCTCGCATCATGCTTCCAAGAGAATAAGCATCCTACCATAAATCACATGCTACAAAATATGAACTATCAAGGAAAAGGTTTAGGCCTTCATGAGGAAGGTATTTTAGAACCCATCCACGTCAAAGAACATCCAAGCACACATGGTCTTGGATATATCTCCCAAAACCTGCACCCTAAAGATGTTGGTACAACCTTCGTACATCCTAAATGATCCTCTTCTAAAGGCACAAGAGGTACTTCCCATCGTTCTACCAAGACATATGCCGCCATCCCCCCTCCTCCATCATACTATGTAAAAACAACCATCCATCTTCCTCCCTCATCCTCTCAATCCATTTTGGGTCCTTATGTCCATCTATCCATCATTGCTCATCCTTCATCTACTATGGGTTCTTATATCCCTCCATCAAAACCCACACATCCTCCATATACACAGTCTATTTTGGGTCCTTATATCCCAAAATCAACCCCTCCATCTTATCCTATTCATCCTTTCATTCATCCACCCCCTCTCCCTAGTACACAGCATAAACATCCTACCTTCATAACTCCTAATCAGGATCAAAAAAGGCACATACCTACACATTCTCCATCTACACATAATCCCTATCATCCTACCTCCATCTCTCCCCATCATCCATTTCCTCACATCTATCCCCTTGCTACTAAAAGCACTTTGGATGCCAAAACAAAAATGTATAAATCCACATGTCCACATGAATCTAAAGCTCCTCATGTCCCCTCAAAAGACATGTTGAAGAACATAAAAATCAATCCAAATGGCCACAAAAGCCCACCGAAGTGAAAATAAAAACCATGTGGATCCCAATGAAAAAAGGTGCCATACCTTCAATAACGGCATCCAAAGTTGTTATTTCCCCACAAAATCATTCACCTCCTCCATCTCCTAAATCTGTTTTGGGTCCCTAAATCCCAAAATTCACTATCCCAATGCCTCCATAATCATCACACTCTCCATCCATTCATCCACCTATCTTTTCGCATACCCAATCACATGTGCCTATGTTGATCCTGAACACCTTCCCCTATCACACATCCACTCCATCATTCTATCCATACACTTTTCAACACCCCCTCCACTATCCCCCCTATCTCCCCCATCCAATCCCTTTAATCCATCCCTGCTACTAAGGTTGTACCAACATCCGCTGGCCACATTACACATGGGCTCTTATTACCTCATATGGAACTTGCTGCTTGAGTCCTTCATCCATATCCTTATCAACTATCCTCCAAATCTGCATATCCATATCCCTATCTTTATCCATCTTTGTCCACCTCCTACTCCAAAAAAGAAAAAAAATCAGCAAAATACAAAAAAAAATAAAAATAATAAAGAGAAAATCATTCGTCCAATGGTAAAAACTTGGCAAACAAGCACCTTGGATAAGTACCACGATGAAAACTTGGCAACCAAGCATCATGCGTAAATTCCCCATCTAGTCTCCTTCCACGATTGGGGGCAACATCCACTTACGCATTCCTTTCCTCCATCTCCTACATCTGCCTATCTTCCGCATCATATCCATCCTATCCCATTTATCCCACTCCCTCCATCTTCCTTGTGATCTTGATAAATGTAGGGGCAAACCTATATACATGCTTTGGACACCTCTTGGCATATATCCCCATCCATACACTATCATATATCCTATCCACATCTCTTTATCTTCCATTGTCCATGCATCATATCCACCTCTATCTATCTTCCATTGCCCATCTCACTCCCTTATCCACCCATCTTGCTATCCCTCTTCCCTCGTCATGAATTTGCAATTGAGTCCTTGGAGACATCGTCCATCCATTCCGCTAGGTAATCCTCTCCATCTCCCCATCCTCTCATCCCCTACTCATCTTCCTATCTACCCATCCACTAGTCCTTTTCCATATTTTCATCCTTATCTCCTCATCCATTTATCTACCCAGTAATCCATGTCATCTTTCTGAATCCTTATCCTTCTATCCATATATCCTAGCATCTTTATCTCTCCCCATCTTTATCAATCAATCCATTTTCCTTCCATCTCATAATCCCTTGTCATTGGTCTCTAGCTCTAGGCTACCCTCATGCAATCCAATGACTTGATATCTCACTATCATCATTCCTATCTCTTTCTCACATCTTTCCAATCTTCATCACTCATCTATCCATCATCTATCCATATATCCTAGCATCTTTCTATCTCCCCATCTTTATCAATCCATCCATTTTCCTTCCATCTCTTGTCATTGGTCTCTAGCTCTAGGCTACCCTCATGCAATCCAATGATTTGATATCTCCCTATCTCTTTCTCACATCTTTCCAATCTTCATCACTCATCTATCCGTCATCTATCCACCTATCCTAGCATCTTCTTATCCATCCATCCATTTCCCTCTATTATCCCTTGTCATTGGTAACTAGCTCTAGGCTACTCTCATGCAACCCAATGCCATTCACATCATCATTCATCCCTCCTATCTATTCACCACATCTTTCTCACATCTTCATCACTCATCTATCCATCGTCTCACCTATCAAATTCATATTCTAATGATCTGAATTACCTATCCCATCCCTGAGTTTCACATCCTACATATCTTACACATATCAACCATTGTTCTATCCAATCCTGCAGCCTATCCTGGCTCATCATATCCACTCCATCATTTTATCCATTTATCTTGGTCATCTCATCATCCCTTATCCATTGTCTACCGTCGGTCTCTGGTCGAACTACGTTGCCCCTGTGCTTTCACATAGGCAAGGTCGATCATTTGATCTGCCCCTGGGGTTCTGTCTTTTGTCTATCTTGTCTCTTACATTATCTATCTTTGGCCTTGTGTCGAGCTATGTGGCCCCTGCGCTTTCACGTAGACAAGGTCAATCATTTGGTCCGCCCCCTGGGCATTTTTTTCCATCTAATCATTAACCTCCATCCTCTATCTTCATCATCCTCTTTCCACTTTTACCATGGTCTTTTCCTGAACTACGAGGGCTCTACGCTTTCATGTAGGCAAGGTTGATCTTTGATCAACCCACGAGCCCCTAGGTCTTTAGGGTGTGTTAGTCCTGTTGTCTTGTCATCCTGTCATCTTGTCATGTCATCAAATATGTCCCTATCCTAGCTGGTGCTTATCAAACAACGGTCATCTATATCACAAGATCCAATCGATTTTTGGTATCATGTGTCATGTCGATCAACCAATCTATCCTCCATCTTTGGTCTCAACAGGATGTATCCTTCCTAACAGACCACATCAACCCCATCCATCATCTTGATCCTATGGAAAAGGACATTTCAAACTTGATTGTGATCTTTTTATGCTTTTGGATTTTGTTTATCATTTGAGCTCCCTATCATCACTTGTCATGGTCGCCTTGATCCATCATATCATGGTGTGCTTTGACTAGTAAACATAGGGGCGTATCTTGATCTTTTTCTTTATTTTTGTCTTCTTGGTTGTCCCATGTAGTACCCACCAAGATCCCTAAGGTCTTGTGTTACGATGAGGCATCCTTTTGTGCTTGTGGTTATTCCAATACCTGGCCCGACCAAAGTCATCGCGATTTTGGGGTATTGGAATAGCCTTCTTGTCTGTTGTGTTTGTTTTATGCATTGAACACTAATCCGTCTTGGTTTACATACTCTGACGCCCGGTGTCTTATGCTATAACAAAAATCAATGCTCTACGGATGGCAAATTGCATTAGGATTGCATTTCATTTTCCATTCCCTCATCTTGCATGTCTCCCCCATCCTCATCCCAATCATCATCATCATTCTCGTCTATGGGATGTATCCTTCCTTATCCTTGTGTTATTTTGGGATGTATCCTTCCCTCATCAACAGCACTCTCATCTGGATGTATCCTTACCTATCCTTGTGTTGTTTTGGGATGTATCACTCCCTCATCACCACCACTCATCCTCATCCTCATCATCAGTGGGATGTATCCTTCCCTATCCTTGTGTTGTTTTGGGATGTATCATTCCCTCATCAATAACACTCATCATCATCCTCATCAGGATGTATCATTCCCTATCCTTGTGTTGTTTTGGGATGTATCATGTCCTCATCAACAACACTCCATCAACCATCCACCCAACCTGGCTTGTACCTGGATTGGGGCAACCTCACATTTTTCCTTGCATCCATTTGTGCTCACCTTTATCTCCCATCGCTTATCATCATTTTTTTGTTTCATCACTTTACATTGTCATTTTCATATCCCCTCTCATCTCTCATCCTTTCCCCCATCCATTTCTTCCTATCGAGAGGTCACCTGGGACCCCTCTCTTTTCCCTCGTCGCCCTCTCGAGGGGGCATACTCTCCATCCATTCCCTCGCTAATTTGGACAGCTCAAGTCCTCCTCCCCAAGCTAGGGCATCATCCTCTAGTGTATTCCTCTATAGAGTCATCTGCACTTTCTTTTCTTCGAAGCACAGTTATTCTAACGGTACTTCGAAGAGGGGAAAAATGTAGACATCCAAATTTGATCACTTCCATATGATCAAAATCGTCTATTATATTCATTCGTTTCATTAATAATGATTAAATAATTTATTTAATCATTATTTCATTTTCTCTGTCTAAGGTTCCTAAAGTATCTAATTCAATAAATTAAATACTTTACCTTACCCCTTGTCTTCTCTTCTCTAAATTAAATAAACATGACAAATTATTTAATTTAGTCATTTAACCCATTTGGATTAAAATCAATTTTTAATTCATTTTTTCTCTCTCCTTGTCACATTCTCCATAACCCTCTTCTAATCCAGATTAAATTAATTAATCTATGATTAGGATGTGCATCACTTAATCTTGATTAAGTGTCACATCCTCCATAATCTCCCACTTGCCTCTAATCTCTCATTAATTACCTTAATCATGTGTTTGCGCAGTCTTAATCAGAATCATTAGCCACATTTGGCTTACCTTTTCTGGTCAACCTTCCCACTTACCATTTTTGGTATGGAATGCTTTCCCCATGTGAATTTTTAATTCACATTTATTCAACCAAGGTTCCCCTCTTCCCCATGTGAATTTATAATTCACTTTTATCTTCCCAAGGTCTTCCCCATCCCCCATGCAAGATTCTAGAAGCCTTGACTTGTCACTTCACATGTGCCAAGGGCTTCTAGAACCTTGGACTTGTCACATCACCCACATGTGACAAATCTCCAGATTTTTGGAGACCCTCTCTTATCCACTAGATTCTTTTAATCATTGTGAATTTTTAATTCACTTTTATTCCTCCAAGGAATCTTCTCATCCCCCAAGATCCACCTCATTTCCACATCACTCCACCCTAGGACATCTCACCCTCCACATGTCAAGATGTGACAGCTTGTGAGTCCTCAACTCACCATAGCCCTTCATCTTTATCTTTGTTGGATCAATCCCAATCGTTGAATTCTCTAGAGAATTTCAATTAGCCTATAAATACCCCTTCAATTCCCTCATTTTAGGAATCAAGTCTTTTGCAAATAAACTCTTGCAAAATTGTCATTCAAGCTCTCATCCATTTTAGCACCCATATTGCATCAATTCATCTTGCATCCACTTCATTTCATTGCCATCCAAGGAGCACACAAGACTTCAACATCAAGGGCCAACCAAGGAAGCAACAACATGAAGGTATAACAACAATTTATTTGTTTATCTTGCTTTCATATTGTTCATTTTCTTAGGCTAATCATTGAGGTGCCCTATTATCTTATTGTTTCTCTTTATTGCACTATTAGTTTTATCTAACATCTCACATTTAGGAAGAAGCATTTTATTAGGATCATATGTGGGCGGGAAAAAATGAAAAAATGGGTAGAAGACGGAATTAAAAAAAAATTATTTTAAAAAAAATTATGTCATTTTTTAGAAAAACGGCCCTCGGAGGGCGAATACGCCCTCCCGGCGAGCGAATCCGCCCCAGGGGCCGGGGCATGGCCATGCCACGGTGGGGCGACTCCGCAGTCGGGGACTCGCAAACTTTGCTCCCGCCGGTAGGCGGCCCTGCCCCAGCCCCCAGGGTGGATTCACCCGTCGGGAGGGCGTATTCGCCCTCTGAGGGCCGTTTTTCTAAAAAACAGCATAATTTTTTTTAAAATAAATTTTTTTTAATTCCGTCTTCTTCCCATTTTTTCATTTTTTCCCGCCCACAAAACCCATATTTTACTTTTTTAGTAACCTATTTGAAAATGCGTTAAAATTTCAATTTAATGTATAGGTGGTTTTGTCGCTTACCTGGTGGGGCCCATCCTGCTGTCAATACGCTTGTCGAACCTAATCTATCTGGTGGACGATCTCAGTGTCATTATCTCCCGGCATCTTCACTTCTTTTTGCTCGCTCTTTCTCTTCTTCTCTCAACTGCTACAGTGCAAATGAGGTGAGGTAATTTTCAAAATTACCTTATATTAACTTTTAAAAGGTATTTTTTACTTTTTATTTACCCTTTTATTCTTCTGATTAATCTCTTTTCTTCCCGGGGCTGCCATTTGCACTTCGTTTGTCCGATTGACTTCGTTCAAAAGGAAAACTTGCTTAATTTTTCGCCCTCTTTCCAACCATATCATTCATTTATTCCTATCAAGATGTTGCTCGGGACCCTTCTTTCTCCCCCGTCACCCTCTCGAGGGGGCATACCCTTCGCATTTACCAATTATTTTGACCATAATCAACACCTTCCATGATTGGGGCATCTTCATCCATTCCTCATTAATTGAATGATTTAGATCCTTTTTCCCACGCTGGGGCATCTTCTTTCGGTCACTTCTTCTAGTCATCTACGCTTTCTTTTCTTCGAAGCATTGTTATTCTAACGATACTTCGAAGAGGGGCAAAATGTAGACATCCAAATTTGATCACTTCCATATGATCAAAATCATCTATTACATTCATCTATTCCATTAACAGTGATTAAATAATCTATTTAATCATTATTTCATTTTCTGCCTAAGGTTCCTAAAATATGTAATTAAATAAATTAAATACTTTACCTTACCCATTTTCTTCTCTAAATTAAATAAATATGACAAATAATTTAATTTAATCTTTTAACCCATTTGAATTAAAACCAATTTTTAATTCATCTTTTTCTCTCTCCTTGTCACATTCTCCATGACCCCCTTTTAATCCAGATTAAATTAATTAATCTATGATTAGGATGTGCACCACTTAATCTTGATTAAGTGTCACGTCCTCCATAATCTCCCACTTGCCTCTAACCTCTCATTAATTACCTTAATCATGTGTTTGCACATTCTTAATCAAAATCATTAGCCACATTTGGCTTACCTTTTCTGATCAACCTTCCCACTTACCATTTTTAGCCCGGACTCTCTTCCCCATGTGAATTTTTCATTCACTTTTATCTTTCCAAGGTCTTTCCCATCCCCCATGCAAGATTCTAGAAGCCTTGACTTGTCACTTCACATGTGCCAAGGGCTTCTAGAACCTTGGACTTGTCACATCACCCACATGTGACAAATCTCTAGCTTTCTGGAGACACTCTCTTATCCACTAGATTCTTCCAATCATTGTGAATTTTTAATTCACTTTTATTCCTCCAAGGAATCTTCTCATCCCCCAAGATCCACCTCATTTCCACATCACTCCACCCTAGGACATCTCATCATCCACATGTCAAGATGTGAGGGCTTGTGAGTCCTCAACTCACCATAGCCCTTCATCTTTATCTTTGTTGGATCAATCCCAACCGTTGAATTCTCTTGAGAATTCAATTTAGCCTATAAATACCCCTTCAATTCCTTCATTTTAGAGAATCAAGTCTTTTGCAAATAAACTCTTGCAAAATTGTCATTCAAGCTCTCATCCATTTTAACACCCATATTGCATCAATTCATCTTGCATCCACTTCATTTCATTGCCATCCAAGGAGCACACAAGACTTCAACATCAAGGGCCAACCAAGGAAGCAACAACATGAAGGTATAATAGCAATTTATTTATTTATCTTGCTTTCATATTGTTCATTTTCTTAGGCTAATCATTGAGGTGCCGTATTATCTTGTTGTTTCTCTTTATTGCACTATTAGTTTTATCTAACATCTCACATTTAGGAAGCAGTATTTTATTAGGATCACACATATCAACAAATTAGTTAGTACTAGTAAGTGAACCACAGTAGTGATTCAATGAGAACCACCTTTTGGAAGGTGTGTTAATATTTGCTAACATAGTAATGTAACAGATGTTTTTCCTTCTATCTTGGTAACACAAAAAATTCAGCAAACATATATGATGATGTAAACCTAAGAAGTAACAAATTTTAGGTGAATTTTATATCAGTCTAAAAATTTGGAATCCTCTGGAATATATGATATATCAAAAAATAGATTCTTATATTCTATCTGGCAGCATTAGCAATGCTCCAACTTAAAGCAACAAAAAATTCTTCAGTTGTTTGAACTCTAAAGACATCAAAATGTTTTATGGATAAAGTACAATATTGATAAAATGCATTATCGAAATGCAAGTTTTTAAGTAAATCAAGCTCTGAACCCCAAACATTTCACAAGTTTGATAAGAAAAGGTGCAATTACCATGGCTCTGTTGGATGAAGATCTACTAATTTCACACATTCAGATCTTAGGAAAATTTTCCTTTGAAAAAACAAAAAAGTAAAGGCACATACTCATTAGTAGACATTCCTGAAAAATTTAAATAAATGTTCTTCTCTTAACTTAGTTTTTCTATCATTTTCTCTAACAGTGCATGACCAATATTCAGTAAACATCATATATCCAGTAAACATCACTTTGACGAAATCCCCTTGTATTTGGTGCCTAAAAGAAGAAGCCAAGCTAAGACTAGGAGAAATCTCTCTAACTAACTAAGCACAATACAAAGTTATGATATACATTGACTCTTAGAGCTCAAAAGAAAAAATTCGTTAGTATTCAAGTATACATTTTGTATTAGGCGGATTGCCAAGTTGAAGTTTATCATTTTGGTTGATAATGAGGTCTAGACCAAGGAGTACAAAATTTTAACATCATCTAATGAAAATGGAAAAGAATCCATCTATGGTTGTTCCATTAGTGGGTCACATACACTAAATTTGCATCTAAATTTATCTTTTCCATAATATATATTATCTATGAAAGCAAAACATGCCAGCAAAATTGTACACCACTCAAACCAAATATTGAAATAACCAAAAAAATTATGGCCAATTCTTTATAAGAAGAGAATGGATCAAAAAAAACACCTTGATCTCAAGCCAAAGAGGTTGCCATCGTGATCAAAAAATTAGACACAAATATGCAATTAGTAAACAACCTTCAAGACATATCTCTCAAATAAACTAGAAACACAAAAAATTATAGTGTGTGATACAAGTACAAAAAACCACTAAATCTTCAGATTATTTTCATTAAGAAGGTAATGCAATAAATTATAATTAAAGAGTTGAGTGGAATTATAATTAACACTATTGGCCTAGCATTACTACATTGGGAGAACTCCCCTCATAGCTCCAACGATAGACCAATGAAAGCAACTCACAACAAAAATATCGACATAACAACACTCCGTCGGGAAGACTTCCAAAGGACTCTCCCCGATGTACCGACGGGGTCAACAAAAGTGAACACATCGAAGTAACATAAGTGTATCGGTGGAACAAATGCTATTGTTTCCTCGATGGCCTAAATAAATCATATCGGCAAAAGATAACACAACATCCTATTGATGGGGGGATACACTATACAATAGGGAGATTCAACATGTGGTGGCCCGAATAAAGCATATCAAGAGCACTAGAACATATTGGTGGAAGATAACACAACATCCCATTGATGGGGAAATACACTATACAATAGGGAGATTCAACATGTGGTAAAAGCACATCGAGGGAACAAAACGCTATCGAGCCAACATAAAACCCGGTTCCCCGAAGCCACAAGAATAAAATTGAACATCTTGCTTATGAGTCACTGAACAATATTGTAAATGCACCACATAAAGAAATACATGCAATTTAAATAATCTCCATATGTATTCTTGAATGTAAGTAGAGTCTCAAACATAAAAAATGACCAATAACAGTGCAAATCATAGTCCATACCATAGAATTAACAAACTTTGGATGAAATAGAAAGACAAACCTGTGCTCAATTTATGCCCAGCCAAAAATTCTAATGAAGGATAACAAAAAGATAAATTTTGCAAATGAGAGGAATCATAAGTTTGAAGTTGTTATCTTCTGATTGAAAATTTTAGAAGGTTCCTTTGGTGCTATTTAGGTTTATTATTCATGCTATATCATTGACCATGAAGGAATTCACATTGATCTGAAGATAAAGATCATCCAAGATTAGCCAATTCCTTGCAACAATACAAGGACTGGAAAGTTTTCTCAGATTTGCAAATTCTTATCATCAGTTCATATTGGGATGCTCTCATCTCTCTACTATTGAATCAAATCATGTGACCTAAGTTAGCATACCTCCACAACATCAAACATTTAAAAAACTCAAAACCAAATAATAATCAACTTGTCTAAAAGGAGTCCAATGCATCACTTGGTGCAGTGCTCATCCAACATTGATATTCTATTACATGTTCAAAAATATTCAAAGATACTATGTAAAATTACTTTAACTACAAGAAGGAGCTCTTCAAGTCATGAAGCAATTGCAACACTATCTCTTAGCTAGTGAGGCCATTCACTCTTGTCACAAGTCCCTTCAATTTGTTTGTACACAAAGAAGGAGAATGAAAAGCACATGAAGTGGATGAAATACTAGAAAAATTCCAACCAGTCACCAAAAAAAAGGGAGACGACGATAGAAAAGCAACTGATTGCTTGATCCAACTTCCAATCACCTCATGCCTGACTGTACTTGACACTGAAGGCCACAATGATGTGATTGTAACACCAATTTTTTGGAATTATTACTATCGTTAATTGTATGAAAATTAATTGTAAGGGATGCTATTAAGATTGGTTATTGAATTATTGATAGGCTAATTAATTTGATTATGATTAATTAGATAACAATTAGTAGGTTCAATAACTTCTAATTATAATTACTCTTAAAGTTATTATTATATGTTTTGAGTTGACAATAACTCTTGGTTGTGTAAGTAGCATGCAAATGACTTTTTATCACATAGGTGAAGACCTAAGAAGGTTATCATAGAGGAGAGGTAAGTAGATCAAGGTGGCCAACTGTGAGAAGAAAGAGAACCTCCCAGGTTCACTATGCATTGTTGACAATAATATCCTGGTTGTCTGAGTGTCATTTTTGACATTTTCTCACTTCACAAGATTTGTGTGTGTGAACTTGTATGCTATCGAATTTTAGTATTTTGCATTTTGATCTTCTTGAGATGCTTAAGTTGTGACTGTGTCACCTTTGAGTAGTAAATGCATTTCAATAAAAAGATGCTTCTACTAGAGTTGCATGAGTAGCACTAGAGTCTTTTGTCATAATACTAACAAAGCTCTAGCTTTGATTGACTATAACTAATTTGTTAGTCCATGGTTTATATTTGTAGACCTTATGAAATTGTACCATGGTATTGATTTGACCATAGTAGAAAAAATCTTTTGGGGAAAAATTTGGCAAAACCAAAAGTATAAGATTTTTTTGAAAAAATCGGGAAAAAAATGGATTTTAAAAAAACGTGAAAAATTGAAGAACAATAGATAAAAACTTTTTTTTTTTAAATTGAAAGGCATTCCCATAGAAAAGAGATATAGAGAGAAAATAAAATAAAGAGTTTAACTAATGGATTGTAGATAATATATTTTTGTAGTTTATATTCATATCACGGATTATATTGCATTGCACATCTTTTCAAATTCAAAGCATTATTTCACATTACATAACTAATAACTAGATGTTGATAGATGACAAAATTTTAATTACAATATTTTTTTTTACAAAGTCAACCTAAGTAGATATGCAATTACTTCACATTGCATTTTCTTCTCATGGAATTCCATGAGACCACATTTCTTTGGGGCATTTATTCAAATAGTTCACTGCCTTGTCTATGCTACCACAAATTTCATACATGTCTGCCAAATAATTTTATCAAACAATTCATTGCCATGGTGCTATGGCTAAAAGCCTAAAATAGGTGCTTTCAAACAAGTTATGGATGCTTGGAAAAAATCTATCAAAGCATAATAGTAAGCAATAACATAGACAAGGCAGTGAACAGTTTGAAAAAGTGCCTCAAAGAAATGTGGTCTTATGGTGACAGAATGCCATGGCAATCCATTTTTTCAAACAGTTCACTGCCTTGTCTATGCTACCACATTTTTCATACATGTCTACCAAATTATTTTATCAAATAGTTCATTGCCTTGCTGCTATGGCTAAAAGCCTAAAACAGGTGCTTTTGAACAAGCTATGGATTCTTGGAAAAAATATATCAAATCATAATAGTAAGAAATAGCATAGAGAAGGTAGTGAATTGTGTGAAAAAATGAATCAAAGAAATGTGGTCTCATGGTGATGGAATGCCATCACAATCCATGAGACCACATTTCTTTGAGGCATTTCTTCAAAGAGTTCACTGCCTTGTGACTTGTCTATGCTACCACATTTTTCATACATGTCTACCAAAGAATTTTATCAAACAGTTCATTGCCTTGTTACTATCACTAAAATCCTAAAACAGGTGCTTTCAAACAAGCTATGGATTCTTGGAAAAAATCTATCAAAGCATAATAGTAAGCAACAAGCTATGGTCTCATGGTTTTTTTCACATGAAAAATCAGCGTGATTTTATTTGTGTTTTTTTGTAGGTTTTAAACATGTTTTTTGGTGATTTTGCAATTTGAAATGGGGAAAAAGCATTGACCAAAAGGTCAACGAATTTTTGAAAAAATCGTCTAGCCTGCCAATTTTTCAAAAATCACAATTTATTAGGATTTTTTGCAAATTTATGCTTCTATGGATTTGACAATCTGAATTTCATTTGATTACTTTGGATTTAATATATTGGTGTATACGGTATTTGGTCTTCACATGGATGTGACTACATTTATAAGCCATAATTTCTTCATTGTGGTTATTTTTAAGTCAAACAAGATGGACATTATGGTTAGCCTAATATTCAACAATTGATGATTATGATTGTGACTAGGATTAAAACTCACTATTGGTAACTTTGATTGGTACACAAGCCCGCACACTAGCCTCAATCACTTGGCCTATAGTACACAACTCTATGCACAACTCCTTGCTCCATGCACAAGCTACACAATGCTTGGAACCATGTCATATATCCAAGCACAACTCCTCACTCCATGAACTATTCACACAGCACTAAGAACCATGTCATGCAACTTCAAAAACATCGTACAACTCTTTCATAGTCCTTCGCATCATGTGTCATTCATACAATTCCAAGGATCATTTTGCATAGCTACATAAACAACTATTTCTAATTTCTATGCCATATTTACATCTATGCACACAAGGCACATAGTCCAAAACACAACACAAAACTCTACACAACCTTTCAAAACATTGTGCAACATCTAAATCCATGCAATCAACCATTTGGCACAAATTCTGGAGTCATTTCATGACAAGACACTTGTCAACATGGTGAGAAACTAAAAACCAACTCCATCAAGAGATGAGGAGTCACACATTAGTTAACAAGCAAACATAGGCAAATATAAAATAGATAGAAAAAAATGCATAGCCATACATCTCTCAAGAAAGGGATTGTTAACAAATCTAGAGCTCACTTCAAGCATCATTATAGCCTTTAGTTAATTGATTGTGGAATCTTAATAGTTGTTTAAAGATGTATTATGGGTTTGTAAAGATGATGAAGGGGAGATTGTCAAAAAGGAAAGGGCACAAAGTTGGAAAACACTATTGTTTCCTCTATCAAATTTTCTTGATAATTTGTAACCTTGTAAAGAGAGTAGAGACTACTTGGCTATCAACTAAGTTTTGTGTTATTGTTAGCAAGAGAATTGAGGAAGTATCAAGTGGAGTTGGGTTCAATTATCAATCTTAATGGCCTCAACAACAATCAAGCATGTTGAATCCCTCTTTAGGCTTATTTTGTTTGTTAGAAATTGATATGTTTGAAGTTTAAGGGTTTTCCTTTTAATCTTGTTTGTTTAACCTCTTATAATAGTTCTCATTCATGGGATAATAGCTCATAAGAATACTAGAAATGAAAAGTGGAAGGTGCTCTCAATAGGTGTTAAATTAAATTTTGATGGGGCCTCAAAAGGCAACCAAAGGTTAGTGGTGGGCTAGCTAGGTCTTAAGAGATACAAAAAGTGATTTTGTGATTGGAGGCTTGATTTTGGCCAATATACAAATAGATATACATATGGCCTCATTATTTAGTCCTAAAATATATATATATATATATACACATTAATCCTTCCCAAGAATTTCACAGGAGCTTTTAACTCATTATAAATCTCACCAAGATTGAAGTAATATACAAGGTAAGTCTATCTATAGTACATTACAAGTATCTCACAACTTGATGGAAGATTTTACACAAATAGTTTTTCAAGAGTAATTTAAGCTTCTAATAATGACATATCTTATATTGTGCTCTCTACTTATAATTCCATTCCTTAAGAAAATTTTCTAATGTTCATCCATAAACAAAGAAACTAAATATTGGCAATCCTCCTTCTAGGAAGTAGTGTTCTTGCTACACTCTCTTAGAGAATATGGGCAGTCTCAAGTTCAATTATTCCTTACTCTTACAACATACTAGGATAAGGTCAATTCAAGGGTTTCCTTAATCAATCAATGCTACTTGCTAAAACTCCTAGATAAGTGTAATTATTTTATATTCATAGCAGCCCATTTGAAGAAATGAAACCTAGAAAGAGCACCATTGGTGTTGTTCAAGACGATGACCTTAGTTCTACTAAGAATGATGAAAAGCTGGAGAAGATCACAAAACTTAGAAAGTGCATAGTTGTCTCTACAAGCCATCAATATAATGAGTTGAGGACCATATCATCAACCATAACTACTTCATGTTGTGAATTAGAGCACCATGTTATCAATAAAGAGTAAAATAGAAATCATGACATGGTGAATCAAGTAACCATCATTTACATGGGTAGGATATCAAAGAATATCCTCTAGCTCATCACCAAGGAGGGTTGTTGAGACAGGGAAACAATTCTTAGCTCCAATAGTACTCTGAATAAAGTTAGAATGGCCATAAGGATTCAAGAAATGTCAAACAAATATCTGAAAGAGCCACATGATGACAATAATGAGGTAATTAGAAATTCCAATTCCCCATATTTTCTAGAATATCATATGTCATGAGGAGTCAAAGGCCTTCTTAAAGTTTAAAAATAACAAAATACTTTAGAAGGCCAATGACAAGCCTCTTCCATGATAGCATCCAATGTGAAAATACGGTCAATAGTCTAAAATCCCTCTTGAAGCCAACCTATCCCCTAGCCCTTAAATTCCTATCCTCTAACAAATCACAAAGTAGCTTGTCCAATATTGTCACCTACAATTTCACAAAATTACACTCAATCATGATTGTCCCATAATTACTTGTATTGGAGTAATCCCAGGATTTGTGAATGGGGTGGATAATATTGTTACCAAGCAAAGGGGAACCTAGGATGGACTAACTCATTTAATTATTTTGAAATGGCATATGCATGTGAATCCACACCATACATGAAAACATCATCTCGAATCACTTCACAATCAGCCACTTTGCTAGAGAAAATATTCAAAATAGCTCTCTAGGCATGACCTATAGAAAACATGTGATAGGGAGGGAGAATGGATTTTAGTAGTAGGATAATTATGGATATCATAAAGAGAATTAGCATAGGAAACCCAACCAAATGCAATGATATGAATTGTGGAGGATTTCCTTGGGAGGAGGGTACACAAAAAGATCTTTCAGGAGTAATGGAAGGCAACATGGAGATCATTCTAACTCAATGCAAGAAATTCACATTTCTTACACCACGGGAGATAAGGATAGTCTCCACAAGTGGTAAAATGGAGGGAGGGTCATGAACATGGATAAAACAAAGTGTTCAATGCATAGCTTTAACTCATCATAAAACCAATGATTCATAGAGAAAAATCCATGAAGATAGGGTGGAGTAGATTGTCAAACCATGTGGGGAAGGGTCAAGAGAAACCTCCCAAAGATTATTAGAGAGAAACTCATACATGCTAGCAGTAATCAAGGGAGCAACAAATATATTTATCTTTTTTTAATTTTGTCTAAACTTTACAGGAATAAACTCTGCACCAATTGACATCTCTAACAACCAATTTCAGAACTAGATGCAATGTGTACTATTCAAACTTATGACATGTCTACATAGAAAAACCTACAAATTTTGGCTCACAATAAGTCTAAAATCAAATAAACGTCACCCTCCAAGGGCACTTACATAAGAAATCCATGAAAAACATAAGGCAATCATTAGCATACAAGCAAAGGTTACCTTAGAATCAAGTTTTTGATCAACGTATCTAATGTGAACATTCTTGATTGTAACTTGAATGTTGTCGATAATATGACCAAGATGCATTGACACAAATTAGCAATGAATCTTGCAGACAAACAAAGATTTAGATAGTGCAAAATGTTCCAAGAAATGATTGGCATCTCAAAACTACAACAATTATAAACAAAAATCCTTTTTGCTTGCATGCTCTAATGAGATTGTATTTTTATTTATTGATTAAATAATCATTCTCAAGCAGCTGCAAACATGCTCAAAAATGAAGAAGCGGACATCCTAAAAAAAATTTATAAATCCTTTTCTCACCTTAGCTGAAAGTTGGGAAATAAAATATTGACCAGCCTAATTATCTGACAATATCAAACCAAAAAACATTAAAGAACTTGTTAAAAGTAAATTAGGTAATAAAAATTTTGAGCCACCTATTATCATCCATTTTATTGACCCAATATTGTTAGAGATTTAATTTTGATTACCTAGTCACCTTCTAGGGTTATGAATGAAACAAGATTTTATCTAAAATAAGAAAATGTTAACAATCAAGAAGTTTAGAGTCACTCCCATTTTCCATAAAAATGACTAATTCAAAGAAAATATTTTTTCTCAAGGAAAATAAAATGTATCAACCCCTCAATAGCTTTTTTCAATCACACTAGCCCTTTTTTTTAAGGAATGGCCATCAAAACAAAGTATTGATTACCACAAACACATCTTGACAACTTTGCAAGCTCTATTGCTGCAAGGTTTGGTCTCTTTCCAGCCCATTCTCTAGCCTCCACAGCCTCTGCACCCCACTATGATCATTCTATAAATCACAAATGTAATTGAGAAACATCCGAGAATCTGATGTATTACTAGTCTTTAACCTCACAGGATCATTGTGTTTATAGAGGTTTGCATCCAACACCTTACAACACTAGATTTATTTTCCTTAAAAGCAAATTATTTTAAATGTATCAATAATTTCACTTCGTTACAATGCAAAATTTATCAAACAACACCTCTAAATCACTTCTTTTGCAAGTGCATATGAATACGAAATTTGAAACTATTAGGGTTTTAGGGCTTACTTAGATTCCCGAGTTCTAAAAAAGAAAACCTTGAACCCTTGGCACACATATTTGCATCATAGATGGACATACCAATACGGTTTCTTTGCCTGATTTATACTTGTTCACTAATTTTTCCCACTGCTCTAATCTGCATCATAGTTGCATCACAACACAAAGTAGATTTAAGACAATATTCCATACATACATGATACAAAAGTGCTTTTGCCTTCACACCTTATTTTTAGGTTGCAACTCGCCAAATTGGAGAAGTGAAAGGTCAATACTAGCGAGGAAGATTTTGGAGGAGCGGGAACCAATAGTGATGGGAAAAGTAGCGTAAAATGGTGAAAAGCAACCAAAAAATGGCAAAAAATGATGAACATTTAAGATTTGTTTAATCATAAAAAATTAATATAATATATAAAATATAATTAATATATTATATATAATATAATTATTATTATTATTATATTTAATAGTAAATATATATTATATTATTATTATAGGGTTATATTATTATTATATATTGTATTCTATAATAAAAAATATTAAATATAAAATTATTATAATTAATAATTAATAATTAATATATTCTTATATAGAATAAATTAAATTAATATTAAAAAAAAATTGATAGTTTAATTGATCTTTGGAGAGATTAGGAAAAAGAAATAGAGATCAAGGGGGGGACAATTCTATATAGAGGGAGGAATATATACTAACACTTGCACCTAAAGGAGGTTCAAGGATTGCGCCGATAGAAAATTATAAGTATGTTAATATGTTAGAGTATGTGTTTGTGCATGGATGTGCTACAAATTCTAGTTGCATGTGGATAGCTTAAAAAAATAATAAGTGCTAAATAATGGAATGAAATAAATTTAGACAAATCTATATTAGGGCTCCCTAATATACTTCGCACTCTTGGGCTTAGGTGTGGTGAATTTAGGGCTCCCTAATATACTTCGCACACTTGGGCTTAGGTGTGGTGAATTTAGGGCTCCCTAAAATGCTTCCTCTTTGACCCCATCATGCTGGACTATGGGAATAACACTATTGATTCTTGATTCCTTAAATGCTCCATTCAAATGGATTGAAATAATTGATAATATATACGTATTATTTAAATGAAAGTGTCTGCAAGATAGCCCTCAAAATGCAATTGGATTGTTTAAATCATATTTTATTAGTGAAATTGACCACAATTTCTCTTTGATACATTTGACATGTTAACACAATGAGAAAATCAAATTGGCTTCAAATCATAGTTAAAAACATTAATGATTCATTAACATAATGAGTAATAAAAGTTAAAGAATGTAAATGTTAATTTTTTTATAGAACATGTGAAGGAGAGGCAATGCCTTCCACGCAATAGGTATTTTTGGTGCACCAAGAAACCTAGGCAGTCAAATGGCCCGCTTAAGTAGGGGTCCCATGAGGGGGGCTTAAGCTCTATGGATTATGATCAAATTTGAAATAAAAAAGAATAGAGTAATATTCATTTATTTAGTCATTTTTATTTGTCTGACCAATTATTTAGTTGTGATTTTATCCAGTGACCAAATTAGTCATTTATTTTCTAAATTCTACTAGTGTTAGTCACACGACTAAAATTTTTAGTCACGTAGTCATTTATTTGCCAAATTCTACTAGTGGAAGATTTACAAACAAGTTATGGCCCTGACTTTCACCTTGTCTCTAAATATGGTTATGAGTGTAAAGGTTGTGGGCGTAACGAACAAGGAATTTAGGTCCCTATATAATGTGTACCTTGTAAGCGTAATTTGGGGCTTGGTTTCTTGAATGAACAATCTAAATGGAAACCACACTTGAATATTGACACACTTTCCGCTCAACCTCGTTCTCTTGGGTTGCTTCATCCTCCATTGTCTTTTATCTTAATTTCTTCTTGTGAGCAATTGAATATTTCTCCACAAGAGAAAGGGTTTCTTATTTCTCCTCATCCTCTATTTGAGCAAGAGCGTATTTTGTTGAGGCTTCTAAAATCCCACTTGATTACTCTTCCTTCTCCTACATGTAAGAAATTTAATAAGCATGATAAAGAAAAACATTCTTTTTGTGCACATTATCAAGTGCTTGGACATTCCACTAGTGAATGTAAGGCCTTGAAGGATAAAATACAACTTCTTGATTTTGGTACCATCACTCATCTATTTGATGATGCACCTGCTTCTTCACATGACAAGCGATACTGAGGTCTACCTCTATCCCATCCATTCTAATCATTTTCTCATAAGGGTCTTCCACCTCCCTTCTATTGTGTTGTCACCCGTCATGTGGCAGTTGTAGATTTACTTGCTCATTTCCATTCATGATTATACACTATTGTGCATGACCATACTTTCTCTATGGCAGCAACACAATATTATCTTGCATGGTTCTCCTCCCCTGTGTGTTGGGGGTAGTGATAACTTGTTCCATGGAGATGTGTGTCCTTCTAAGGACCCTGTCTCTTCTCTCTATCTTTCAAATGAAGCGTCCCTTGAGTGGAACCCTTTTCTTTTGAAGGGTTCCTAAGGGACCCCCTTTGAAATGTTTTCTTTCAAATGAATTCCATGGCATCTAGCTTGGGGGCAGCTCGACTAGACCTATATTTTTGTGATTGTCTTGCAATGTAGCTTGCAATAGCCATAGGTTCATCTGATTAGTCTTGATTTGCAAGACCGAGGACCTGTAGAGCTCCTTTGCATCAATATTTCCTAACATGTTTAGTCTGTAGATTAACATGTTGCTTTGTAGATGTTCCTGTGAAGTTTCTTTTCAATCAACCTTATAGGACTGAGCACCTGTAAGACCCAATTTGAATCTTTGGATTCCCCTACATTGAGCTTCCTTCAGGAGAGAGTGCTTGGAGGTGCCTTATTTCCAGGTTTGAGGACCTATAAATTGCTTGCATCCAATTAGATTTGTCCATCATTGTTTTGTGATCCTTTAATGCACTTTATTTGAACCTCCTCAAGAGAGAGTACTTGTGGAGCAATCTCTCTTGGAATTTTCATTCCCCTCATAAATTCTCTCCACTCTTCTCTTCTCAATTGAATATACCAGGTTGAAGATCTACATCTTCATCCTGAGTATATGCTCTTTCTCTCTTCGACATTGGTTGCTTCCCTAACTTTTGGGTGCATTCTTCTCTTGAAACAATTGATCCTTACATTCTTCTCTCTATTTAAGAATTCTTCTATGTGTTATTTCTTAATTTGGGGATGGCGCATAGTATTGAGAAAACCTTTTACCTCGAGGTCTCTTTAACTTTGCTAGCTCAAATCTTGTTAGTTAGTTAGGTGCCTATTTGTACATGTTTTTTTATGTTCTAACCCTGTGATGTAATGGATTTCCATGTTCTAACCTTGTTGTCTTGTGCAAATATTTCTTGTCTAACGTGTTTGTTTTGTAGATCTTCAGCCTGGGGGCATGCTTTTGTGGTTCAAAGAGTTGTTTTCTTTCTCTACAATATCCTTTTGGCATAATGATGTTATTTATGTTTAGTAGATCTCCTTTAGCGTGCATATTAGTGTAGATTCATATGCTCGCTAAAGTGGGGGAAAAATCTAATGTCGTAAAATTGCACACCTTGCAATTTCACATGCATTTTTATATCCACTTTAGTGACCACTCCCTTAGAACTTGTATAGGCTCATTCTAGCCCTTGCATAAGTCTTTTTCCCCTCTCAAGATGCTCAGGACCTCTTTTTCAGTAGCCACATTTGTGTGTTAGTTTCGCGTCAAAACTTGTTCTTTTCTTGTCCGTGTCATTTTGTAGCGTGAGGTGTCTAGACACAAGCGTGTCATGCAGATGTTTGCATGTTGCACTAGCATCCTGTGATGTTTCAACGTTCAAATGACTTCTTTTGAGCATGTTTTCTACTTGTCAAATCCTTTTTTCAGTGTTAATAGCCTGGGATACCTTGTAACAGCTTGGTAAGCTTCCTTTCCCTCTTTAAAAGTCATCTCTTCAATCCATTTGGCCTTCTTATCCTTGTGGGATTCTATCCTATACATTATCCCATATTTCTCATGCTATCTTGCTTGCACAAACTCTTTCTTTCTACAACAGCTCCAAGCTTTCATATTCTTACAACACTCTCAAGCTCTTGCAACACTCTTTGCAGCTCTCTTGGCCCTCGCATCCCTCTCTTTTGTCCTTGCTTTCTTTGGCTTCCTTAAAGCTTTGTAACTCCCTTATCTTATTCTTGCAAGAATCCTAGGATTCCACACATCCCCTATCAATTGCATCTCTATCTCATGATATGGGTTCTCCTCCTTGAGTGAGGATTGCTTTTATCACACTATGTTTGCTTACTTTTGGACCCTCATGATCTTGCACTCACCCAACTCTATCTTTTTTTGTGCATTTCATCTATTACTTCTACAAAATTCTTAATTTTCCTTTGTCTTAAGTGTTTTTTGTGATGGGTGATGATCTCATCGAAGATGAGATCATTGTTGAACACACCTGAATACTGAGAGGGGGGTGAATCGATGTGCTTCAAAATTCAATCCCAATTAATACCTAAAAATACCACTTAAGCATTCAAATACTTAATAAAAATAGG
This sequence comes from Sequoiadendron giganteum, assembly GCA_007115665.2. Taxonomy (NCBI): domain Eukaryota; kingdom Viridiplantae; phylum Streptophyta; class Pinopsida; order Cupressales; family Cupressaceae; genus Sequoiadendron; species Sequoiadendron giganteum. The sequence continues at coordinate 120,980,354 of CM021110.1, read as the reverse complement.
AAAGTAGATAAAAACACACAAAAGAGAACATATGACACCAAATTTACATGGAAAACCCCAAAGGGGAAAAACCACAATGAGAAATGTTGCTAAGAGCTATTATCCTAATCCAACCTCACAAGTAAATAACAATTAAAAATTTGTTTTAAGGATACGACCAAAGGAAGATAATACTCCTTATTGATTACAACTTTTTTTAGGGGCTAGAACTCAAGGGAGCTAATACTCCCTAATTGAGAAAGGAACAACTAAAATATGACTAGTCTTATGGCTTCAACCACTGATAGTCATCAATTCTATACATTAGGTCTATAGTAGATCTTATCATTCTCTTCTCATGAACTTGTACATATTCACACACTTCCATCCACATCTTCACATATTTTATCTTCAATATATATCATCTACTTTCTTGCAAAATATAAATTAAGTCAGCCACAAACAAGAATTTATGAAACTTGTAACATGTCGACCTACATCTTCATTGGTGGTATACAAAAATAATTAAAAATTATTTACATTTCTCCCAAATGAATTGGCATGGTTTATGCAACATCAATAAAAACTCCTTAAACTCCTCTCAACTTAAATTAGTTAGTACACCACCAACATATCCAAGTCGGCTTCAACCACAACATAACTTTACAAACTGACTTGAAACAATTGTGTGGTGCTGAAAATAAGAAAGATCTTCATGTGCTTCATGTTAGAGATACTTTGAGACATGTAGAATGTCTACACAAACTCATACAACTTATCTTCACAATATTCTACTAGTGCATATACCCAAACATATGATTTGTAGAAGAATAGGCATCTAAAACCAACTGTAACACTTTGTTACTTGAAAACTAAACGTGTGGAGAACCAAACCACTTGAAACTCCAATATAGCATGCATTGGAAATTACTAAGCATGTCCAAAAAATGGATTAGCCATACCTTCACAATTGGAGGAATGTAAATCATTCCAACAAGACTTTATAAGCACTTTGCACTACCAGAGAACAGATCAAAAATTTATCACTTGTAACTTTCACTACAGAAGGATTAATGACTTGAAACCTTGGATATAACATATTCATAACTCCATCAACATAACTTCAGAATTTCAGGACTAAATATTTCTCTATAGAGGAATGTGAACCAAAACATTCTGTCTTTGTCTTAAGATATATACTGTAAAATATTTAGATAAAAAAATTGCAACTTTTCTCAGAGTGTGGTACACCAAACCAGTAGGATATCAATGTAGGCATAATTAAAACACACTAGGACATGTGTACCTACCTCCACACCATACTTATGAAATAAACTAATCCATACACTACAATGATGACTTGCACCATTAGATATCTCTTTGAATTAACTATCTATGGAGCATATACAATCTTTAGTGCACATTTGACATCAATGACAACCAAGCTTATCAAGCTACAACCAAACTTACTAAGCTTTTCATTGATGGAAAAATAAAATGATGTGCACAAGAACTCCCCCTTAGGTGCACATACCTCTCTCCCCCTTTTTACATCAAGGGAAAAGGGCACCAAAACTTCTTCTACACATTGAAAAGCTTATAGACCTACCTTAATCTATACTTCTTTTACTCCCTTTAGGACGTAAAAAACTATCCTCATATGTACTCTGCATATATACACAACAACAAAAGGAAAGATATATTACATTAAAAACAAGCAGAGATCACTTGGATGGTAGGATTCCCTTATAAATACTCTTGAGTTGAATCAAGATATAATCTTATTGCTCCTTGGATGTAGTCAAGGTCTAGACTTGAGAGGATGTTTGCACAAATATATCTTTTACATCTTCTAAGGGAGATGGTACCTTGTATTTTTGAACCACCCCATCTTCCTCCACTAGAAGTCTAGTGAGTGAAGCCAACCTTAGGCTCACAAGTTCTCTCAATTGTTTCGCTTGACCTTTAGATTGCTCCCTTTGATCTTGCAGTTGTATGTGAGAGTGCAATATTTCCACTTTTTCCCTTATGGCACCATCACTATCTTGTACAAGATCATATCTTGCAGCCACATTATTGATTTTCATTTCAATACCATTAATATGATCCTTTATACTCTTTATTGTTGTAGGCAATTTCAAACAAAAAGAATATAACACTTTTGCATCCTCTAAGCACTTCTAAATATCTTTGACACATGATTGCAACTTAGTAAGTGTACTACCACATTTTTCGGAGGAATCTTATAGTCTCTTTTTATTATTTTTCTATGCATGCTTGTCTAGATGAGAAGAATAAGTCTTAAAATATTCCATCAATTTCCTCATCTACTATGTAGGGGACAATAAGGAATCCCTTTTAGCATTTTCTATCTTCATTTCTTGTAATTTCATTTCTTCTTCCAAAAAATCAACACTCTCCACATATTGTTGTAGTAATTCTTGTCTTGTAGTGGAGTGGAGTATATCTCCAAGTTTCATCTTGTGCAGGGGATAGATACCATACAAATTAACTTGTCCATCAAATGTAGGAACATGCATCATTTGAGGAGATACCACTAGTTGTATTTCCATTTCCCGAGCCAAAAAATCTTTAATTGAATCCATCGAATTAGAATATGACTCATCTAAAATTTCTTCTTCAACATCCTCCTTCCCTTTCTCCTTCACTTTTTCCTTTTCCATCTCCTCTTCTTTATCCTTTTCCTTTTCTTTTTCTATCTCTTCTTCCTTACCAAAGACATCTTTTTATTCTTGCTTATCAAATATAACTTGCTTATTTCTATCTTCCAAAGGGGGCTCACTACTAGTTTTAGGATCTTTTGGAGGCTCATTGTTAGTTTCATGCTCTGTTGGAGGCTCCTATGTGCCCATTTGAACATTATTTTGTATTTCTTCAATAATATTCTTTGTAACTTCTTTTGTTTTGGATTGAATCTTCTTTTGCATATCATCATCCATGCTCATAAGAAGATCTACCCTTTTCTTTGTGCGAAGCTTTTTTTCCTACTTCCAAACTATCTTCTACTTTTTTTCCTCAAAGATAGAGGATTCGGCCTTGTTTATTTCCTATTGTATCAGTTCTTCATCTATCTTGATAGCACTTTATTTTCTCTATCTCAAAGCCTCGGCTAGGATTTTTAGAGCTTTATTAATGATATCACTAAAATAAATGTGTTGCTTGAGCATATACTCAATGATAGCCTTTTCAATTATCTTTTGATCTTCTAGAGGGACATCCAAATGGAGTTCTTTACTTTCATTCAACAAACCAAACTTAACAATTCCATTCAAAATAGTTTGAAAATATAGGGGACCATATGTAACTAGAGGTGTTTTCTCTATTACCTCATTTTCTATATTCTTCCATTTCCTTTTATAGTAGGAGGTACCTTCATCTTTAACTTTTTCCTCCTCTTTTGACTCTTTCCCACTCATATTATTCCTCTTTTCCTTTTGTTTTGTCTTAGCATGCACATTTTTTGTCATTTTATTCTATAGTGGAGTTTCTAATAAAGTTCTTCTCTTTCCACCAATTGACTCTTTAGTTCTGGAGGGCTATAGAGTTGATGCAACTATAGAAGTAGATCTACTGGACCTTCTTGGTTCTTTTCCAGCTTCTGAATAAATAAATTTTACTTTAGAACTTTCCATAGGGATATCAAATGTAGATTTTAGTGGAAGACCTCATTTCTTTTGAAGCTTATCCTTGTGTTTTTCAAAAATCTCTTTTACATGCTTCTTATACAACTTATCGATTATCTCATCATATGTGCCAAATCTCACAACAGTTGTATCTTTTGGCTTCTTAAGCAAGATATCCACATATCCTTGAATATAATTAGGTGCAACATCATAAGTCAATCAAGAATACATGAGGTTCTAGGTTATACTCCTTCCATATAATAATGATCCTTATCTACCATGAATTTTACCTTAATTTTATACTTCTAGACTAGATCAGATGGAAGTCAATCTCTCCTACATCTCTATTTGTGGATTCTTAAAGAATCCCCAATACAAGATTTTTTATGTTTTCTTATCTTGAAAACCATCTATATGTTTCTTTATTTGTACTACTACTAGAGTGAACTTATCCCATATTTTACCTCTAAATCCAGGTAATTCATTCAAGAAGAAGTAAGGGAAATGATCAGTGAAACAAACTTGAAGTTATATCTGGGTGAAATCACAATACTATCTTGCTTTTTTCTCAACATGGACATTTACATCAATATTTTTAACTCAATCTTCATCTTCTGAGACCTATAGTAGCTAAACCATTAATAATTTGAAGATGATGTGAACTAGTGATTTGTGGCAATTTGTGTGTAGATTCTAAATGTATTTTTTAATTTTTTTTTTAAATAAATCATTAATCTTTCAACATCTCCTTTAATAACTAGTTTTAAATAGAAAAACAACGTTATCAAAAAGTAAGGTTTGTGTCATACAACATAAATTTTTTTATATAAAGGATAAAATTCTAATTTTTGGAATATAGATTTTCAACATCAATATCTATGGAATGGATTTTTTTCATAATTTTTATTAAATATATATTTTTTAATTATATTTTTGAAGTCACTGTAACTATAATTTGGACATGCTTGTGTTTAGTACAACCTAACTTCTTGTGTATATATAGAAATCTAATTTTTCTTTTTTTTAGTGAAATAAGGACATAAATACCTAGGGAAAGGGTATTTTTTGAAAAAAAAATTACAATGGTTTACTATTTTTCTACCTCTATAGAATGAAGATCTTGATGTTCGGAGAAAAACATATGTTCAGTAAAAATTGAAAATTAAATGCAAGATAAAATGAAAACATATCAAAAATATATTTGTTGGAAAGCTCATTTTGAGGGCTACAATATTGCAAAAGATCATTTCTAAATGATGTTTTTTAATCCTTCAAAAGGTAAAGTAAACATGTTTTTTACCAAAATTTTGATAAGTGCGAAGGAGAATCCATTATGGGTATGATTTAATACTAGAGGGGTTCTATCCAAGGGGGTTTGATCTAAGGGGGTCTTATCTATCCCTCTTCAATTAAAACACTTTAGATGGAACCTCTCAAGGCTAAAATCATTATTTTTTCTTTAAAAAAGTGATTTCAGGCAAAAATTAACATGTCCCAAAAGTGAGACATACTATTATGGCAGCACCCATCTCGTATCTTTTGTCCTCTTCAAATTATCCATCATTTTTTCCCTCGGTAGTTCACAAAGATCAAAAGTAGCACCTTCCTTCACCATTTGGTAGGAAATATGGATTGTGGTGGCAGTGGCATACCCTTCTCTATTTGTGAATAAAATCTTGTGGTCAATCGCCATTGATGGATAGCAAACTCCAAGATCAATAATTTCCCTTAAATTTAGAGTTCTCTTATCAAAATTTTCACTGGTGAGCTCCATAACCATTTCATTCTTTACTGGCTTCAACATCGAGATAGGTTTGTTGGCATAAAGACTAGTGATTTCCCTAATTTCTTCTTTTGTAATCATTTAGGATTTATCCAACCAAATAATTTCTTCATGAATATAGCTTACGATAAATCTTACCCTTTCCTTTCTATTGTAGAAGTCTAGAAAATATTTCTAGATATCTAACCCTTTTATATAATGTTTGCATACTCTGACATATGTACACAGTTTTCATTCAAGAGCTCATGTCGAACCACTTCAAGAGATAATGTATGATCAATTTCATTGATTTGGGCATGGATGTAGATTCTTACATATTCACAATACATAACACTTGTAGGAACTTTTGAAAATTCACCATCTTTGTCAACTTTCATCGCCTTGAATGGAAACATCTTGTACTTAGGCCTAGGTTTCTCCACAACATCAATAACCTAAGGGGTCGCCATTGATTTTTATTTTGAAATCTTCAAAAAGTTGTTGCTAGGGTTTCATACATAGCTCAAAAACCTATTCATACTTCTTTTCTCTCTAACATAAATTCTCTTGATTGAAAATGGGAATAAAATGTTCAAAATGAAACATAAAAAGTGTTCCATTTGCCCTAAAAAAATTCCATAAATGCATTTGTACTTGTTAGATAAACCTTCTACCAGAATTCTCTGTGACATCCTAGGGATGCAAAGATACTCAATACATCTCCATAAAACATCCATTTTCTTTGAAACCTTAATTATAAGGTTCAGTCTTTCTCAACAGATCTGCACGCTAGAGAAATTGATCCAATTTGTGTTCCATGCTAAAATATTCAACATTTTATCCTTTTCAAGGGGTTAAAGTATTTGAAAATGATAGCTCCCCATGAGATAATACTTTATCTAGTTTGTCACAAGATTTTGTGCAAAATGCACAAGCATGAAATCATCCTTCTACTCATTTTCATTTTCCTTCTTTTGCTAAATTAGGGTTTCTTCCTTATTCTAGTTCTAAACAGGTGGCTTCACAAAAAAATCCTACAAAAAATTTATTTATTCCCAACCTTATTACAATTTTAGCACACAATATTATGCTTTGGAACAAAAACATTTCTCCTAATTTTAGTTCTACACTTTGTAGCCTAATGACCAAAATTGTTGCAAGCATAGAAATGTCCATTAAATGAAACATCATTATATTTCTAAGGCACAAATAGTTTTATACCCATGTAATCATTTCTTCTTTTCCTAGATCTATGATCAATAGCCTTATGCTCAAATTTATTGTAAGAATATCAATAGCCTTAAAAGGATTGAGTAAACCTGGTAGGAGCATGTTGTCTGGTAGGTGGAGGACCTCTGTATCTTCTTTTTCTCTAAACATGAGTGAATCCACCTTCTTTCTTGCTATCTTGATCTATATTTTCATCTCTGAAGGATGTCTTATTAGACTCTTTACTGCAACCTTTCTCCTCCTTTATTTCAGACTTTATGTCTTCTTTGAAATTCTCATATAGGTTTGTAGATGCCCTGGTTGAAATAATTTTACCTTTTTAAAAACCAAGGCTAGATTTTTTATATCATGGCCTCTAAGAGTTGATTAAATCATCAACAATTTCATATCCTCCTTTCAACTTTGGACTTTTGTCAAAAAAAATATTTTTCTTTTTCTAGTTCTTTCCTCAGAGAGACAATCTCTTCTTCAAGCTTTTAACATTCATTAGTTTATTGAATGAGCTTCATATTCAAGAATTCTTTAAATATTTTACCCTCTTCAACTTGAAATTTCAATTTTCCAATTGATTTTTTTATTTATTAAGTTTCTATTGCCATCCTTCATTATTTTCTCTTTCTTCATCAAGATCATTTAGAGAAAAAATGGTTTCTCCTTAATAATGTACTAGACAATCTTTTTTATTGAATTCAAATTTATATTCATCATCCTCATTATGAACTCTTTCTCTTGAGAGTACTTCTTAGATACTACTTTATTCTCCATTTTTTCAAAGATTAGATCTACCTTAGATGATATTCTATGTCAAGGAACCTTTCTCTAATACCAATTATTTAACACACTAAAATACTAAGAGGGGGGTGAATCAGTATGGTTCAAAGTTTAATTCTAATTAATCTGTTTATGCCATTTAAGCATTCAACCACTTAATCAAAACATAAAAGTAGATAAGAACACACACAAGAACATAGATGACTCCAAATTTATGTCAAAAACCCCAAATGGGAAAAACCATAGTGAGAAATACTGCTAGGAGAGCTCTACTATCCTAATCCAACCTCAAAAGTAAATAATACTTAAAACTTTGTTTCAGGGATACAACCCAAGGAAGCTACTACTCCCTATTTATAACTGTAGATACCGAAAATTGGTCTAGGCCTGCGAGTACACATTCAACATAATTTTCTATAGTCCGTGGTATTGATTAAATAATGTTAATTATTTAATTAACCTTTCTAACACATATTTCCTCTATTAATTAAATACCCCTTTTTAATTAATTCATTATTAATCTTTATTCAACTTGATTAATTAAATAAATCATATTTATTTAATTATGTTGCGAACTAATTAATTCTTCCCCCTTTATCTATCAATTAAATAATTTATTATTTAATTACCCCTTTATCATACTTTTCCAACTATAATTAAATATCTTTATTTAATTATTCATTTAACCCCCTTTATCTATAATTAAATATTTATTATTTAATTATTTATATTATCCTTTTCAAACAGTCAAATTAAATAAATTACTTTATTTATTTAATTAAAGTCTCTTATTTTCGAATGTTGAATTAAATTAATATTTAGTTCATATTTTAATTATTTATGTCACATTCCTCTATCATTCAGTTATCTAAGTCATTCACTCACCTTCTGACTCGAGATCTATTTTTAGTTCTCCAGTTATCTCCGGATTTAACACCTGTTTATCTCTGCGAGAAGACTCTCCATTACAACTAGTCAATTAACTAGTTCTAACTCCTGTTTGCATTCGAATGCATTAGTCTTCGAGTTCTAACTTTGGCTTTTGCATACAAAGTCTATTTCTTCTATTTTTGGAGATTAAGATCCTGAACTCGTGTTCTAACTCACGTTCTAAATTAGTCTCTATCTTCAGTCTTTCCTGAACTCATGTTCTAACTCACATTCTATCTAAGACAAGAACTTATATCGCATGGCATTCATCAATCTCATCCGTTGATCTCTTTTTTAATCTGAGCCGATTTTTTGAAAACCCAAAATCTATAAAATGGCCTATCATTATCATTATTCCTCCTCCCAAAATCATACACTTTTGAGAAGAGACTTATCTTCGATATTTTGCTTAGACACTCAACGAAGTTATACTTGCATTCAAGCACATAAATCTAAGGGCAAGAATACTGAAAAGGAAAAATGGAGAAGAACAATCAAGATAATTCGAAGGGGTGAACGCATATTTGGTGAGAGCTTTCCATTAAATTGTTTAGTTTGTTTATTTTATTTCCTCGTTCTTTGTTGTTTGATTTTAGATTAGTATTAACTTTGTTATTCTAGTATCAGATTATTCATCATCATTCGAAAGATACATCTACTATTACATTTGGTGAACCCGACATGAAACACGCTTCAAAATCCGCACATATTTTCATCTTTCCATTTTTTCGTTTTTCATTCTTTTTTGCAAGTTTTTCGTACGGCGCACCGCATCTATTATGTAAAATGACGCATTTGTATCTATGAGCCGTATCTTTGAAAAATAGCGACGCATTCGTCATCAAAAACTGCATCCACGAAGTCACGAACCGCATCCGCTTGTCAACAAAATTCACGAACCGCATTTGTGGCTCCAAAAGCCGCATCTGCCTAGTAATGTTTTTTCTAGTTTTTGGTCATTTCCGTACATCCATATTTTCATTTTTTGCTTTTTAAGTTGTTTTGATTTTCGCTAATGTTTGTTTCGGTTGTGTTCAAGTGGAATAACATAGTGTTTGTAGGACAAAGCATAGAAGACCATTAAAAACCTAAGACAAATTTCTGCAGGAGGAAAGTCGAAGAACAATGAACTACTGATAAATTTGCATGCAAGACCTAATGCCTTTGTGTTAATTTATTTATTTAAGCAAGCTTTTGTTTGATAGATAGATAATCGTCGTGTGGGTTAAAAAGAATTTTATGTTTGATAGATAGACAATTGTCATTTGGATTAAAAAGAACCACTGTCTTCTTTGTTTGGTGCTTTGCACGTATTTGTCACCCTTACAATTCAGTATATCGAAGTATCCTCTCCCCTTGCGCAATCATGTGATCCTGGGTGTAAGAGAAATGGTTACTGACTCTAGAACTTGGGCATGTCTTGGTGGGAAAAAGTACTCACCCCAAGACAACTCAGACCGGTAGCACACTAAAGCTAAGCAACTTCCAGCCGATATATAAAAGTGGATTCTTGGGGAAAGCCCAAGAATCACAAGCACTATTCTGACGAGATGGACAGAAATGGACTCTCGCCAACGTTGGATAGTGTCCCATGAATAGACTGCCCTTATTAAACACCTTGTTGTAGAGTTACCAAAATCCTACCTACTTGTTGGTGCAGCAGGGTCGGCCCTATGAAGCCGTCTTACATTCTTACGGTTTATGTGTGGAGATGAGATCTATGCCATGGGAGTTTCATGGGTACAATAGCTTGGCTGCCCCGTATAAGTGAGTGTTGTGGATGGGAGCCAGTGGGGTCAAGCTACTAGTCATTCACCATAAATATGCGTAGCTGGAAAAATCCAAGTAAGAACTCAACAAGTATTGTCCTAAAAGCCTAGGTTGTAAATTTTTTTCGAGTCTTAACATTCCTTTCATCACAAAAACTGAAAATACATTGATTGATGTGTTTTTTCTCTACTGTATTTGTCAAAAACTTGATCAAACAAACAAAGTCAGTCAACAACTTTCGGGAAAATTTCAACTGTCAAAAAATCGAGTCACATTTGTCAGTTTAAATGCCGCATATGTATTAGTGAGTCACATCTATTAGGGGAAAAACCACATGTGTCTGTCAAAACATTCACTTTTCATAGTTTGCATATCACGAGTCGCAACTGTCACATTCTGAGTCACATGTGTGCATGTAAACCACATATGTCAGTTTTAGAGCCACATGTATCTATCAAAAAATCTACGTTTACATAGTCCAAAATTAGAACTGCATGTGTATCGGTAAACCACATTTGTCATAGGAAAAATGGAAACTGTCAAAAACACCGCATGCACTGTCAAAAACCGCATCTGTCAACATTTGAACCGCAACTATTAGGTGAACCACATTTTCCTGTCAAAAGAAAACATCAAAAACCGCGAGCTGGGTCTGAAACATCATTGTCACTATTTGCTTTAGGTTCTTAAGATCAACCTTGGATTAGAAACTGGTAAATTTTGCTCAAAAACCTTGCATCATTAGGTGTCATATATGTCTTAGTCATAGTAAATGTCTTGGTCATAGTCATCCTAAGTTGCATGCATATAGATACTTCCTAGGAAATTGCATATCACAGAATAGATAACTTTCCTCATCATTGGAAACATTCATGTTTCGGTTTGTCACAATCATTGAACCTTGTCACTTTAGTCCCATCTAGTGGATCTTTTCAACTCAACAGTCTAGTTTGAAAAATTCACCTTGTCAACTGTCCTTGTCATACAATCAGGTTCCTTGGTCAAAAAAAATCATTGCATGCATTCATTCCATAGGTGGTAGGTTATACCCCTCTTAGACTCATTTATTATCATAGTCTACTCAAAATTTTGCATATTGTTCGTCCTATCGTACGTCATCTTACTATACGTCTTTTTAGAAACCATTTCAGCCATGTCATTTATTGTCAAAAAAATCCAAAAACATAGACATAGGTCATATCAGTTTTTAGATATAGTCCGTATTACCCATTTTGAGCAACTTTTTCATGGTTGAAACAAGGTCTAAAAAGAAACACAAAGCAATGACAGACCCCAACGAATTCATCAATCCATTCGGAAACCAACCGTTAGGAAGTAAACGACCACACAAGCCTTTGCTTGAAAAAAATGTCACTAGAGACACACATGGGCAAATTTACATAGAAGACATAGACGCAATAGTACAAGATCTTGAATTTGCATCCTTTAAGGATGAATTTTTGGCAAATGATCCCCAACGATAGCTAGAAAAGTTGCTAGCAGAAGGTGCCAAACTACCCATAGGATTTGATATTCGTACTCTACAAACACAGTCTACTCAACCAACACAAACTGCAACGTCAACTGTCTCTATTCCCCAAATTACCACAGCGATACCAACTGGTATACCAACTCAAACATCTTCAATTGTAAACAAAACCCCTTTCAACATAACACAAGGTTTACAATTTACTGCGGGGGCAACTTCCTCCAACCCCTTTGGCACCAACACGACTGGTAAGAGATCCAAAGTTGACAGGAACATACCTATACCAAATCAAATCATTCAGATAGGAAGCATTCATATACCAAATCAGACAATTCAGACAGGAAGCATTCCTATACCAACTCAAACCATTCAGACAGGGAATATCCCTATACCGAATCAAAATATTTTGACAGGATATATTCCCTCGCCCAATCACAACCCGTCACAAAACATGGTGTATCAAAACACATACATTGATCCAAATATCACAAACACCATGTCCTTGACACAAGTCAATGTCCTTCAAAACCAAATGCAAACTCTTCAACAACAGATGGACAACATGTCTATGTCAAGAAAATGAACTATCTCAACGCAAGACCTATGTCCATGTCCATTTGACAAAGCGCTTTATATGACGCCTTTCCCCCATGGATACATTATACCAATTTTTCCTAAGTATAATAGGAGAAAGAATCCTTTAGAACACATTATAGAATTCTCAACAGCATGCATGGACATATCGTACGACCCCACGTACTTGATGAGACTATTTCCACGAACCCTTGTCAGGATAGGACTAGAATGGTTTTCTAAATTACCATATGGTATACGATCTTGGGGAAAATTAGCTAAAAATTTTGTCGAACATTTCACCTTTAACATAGACAATGAGGTAAAAATTGCAACCTTGTGCCACACGACACAAGAAGATGGTGAAACTTTCACCACTTTCTTCTAGAGATGGTGAAGTCTAGCTAGTAGATGTCCAGTTGAAATACTCGAAAAACAAAAGGTCATGATATTCCTAGAGAACATCAACCCAAAACTGCTAAGTGATCTAAGGTTACACTATTGTACTTCATTCTCAGACTTGGTACAAAAGGGCATCATCCTTGAGAAAGGAAATAAAAGTACCAGGTAGAAATCTAGTTGTCCAACATCAGAATGCATCAAATGATAGAAACAAATTTTGGTCTAGAAACAAGAATGTTACAAATGACGGCATTGTCGATGCTAAACACATACATACGGGACCAGCTATCACACTTAGAGGTTACAATTCCAATCAAGACATGATGAATAGTCCAAATCAAACACCTAACTATGTCCAAAATTCACAACAATAAAGACCTTAACAAAGGAGATTTCCTACACGTGAATTTACACCTTTAGGACAACCAATCGAGACTATTTTCAAAGAGTTGATTAAACATAATCCCATCAAACCTTTGGAACCAAGAGAGTGTGATCTTGGACAATTCAAACCTTCATGGTGGGATGATAACTCTTTTTGTGACTATCATCGGATGAAAGGACACAACCTACAACAATGTCGCCAACTCAAGAATATTATACAAGACCTTGTTGAGAATGGAACCATAGAGGTCGGTGGGCAGAAAAACACCAATAACAGTGATCATAAGGTCTTCACAGACCCGTTACATGACCACACAAAAGGAAAATCCTCCAGTTCGGAACCCAATAATAATCCATCAGCCAATTATAACAATACCAAGTATGACTATGGTAAAGGAACGATCATAAATCATCTCTGAGCCGTAAACGAGAATGTCAATACCTTCACCATTAAGAAGCATCTAGAATGTAATGTGAACACACGTAGAACTAAGATTACTATTCTAGGTCCTTCTGAGCCATCTACCCAAGCTTCCAAGTTTAAGTACTACCTTCTTGATCAATTGAGTAAAACCCCCACGCAAATATCTATCTTGGAATTGTTGACTTTATCACCTGAGCATCGATCCATCCTTGACAAAGCTCTACAAAACATAACTGTTCCTACAGACTTAGATGTCAATCATTTCGAAGAAATGGTGGGATATTTGACCAACTCGCATCATGCCACATTTTTCCAATAGGATTACTCAACTGAAAAGTCTGATCATAATGGCCCCTTACATCTTGAAGTCCTAGTCCATCAAAACAAAATCTAATGAGTCTTGGTAGACAGAGGAGCACGTTTGAACCTGTGTACCCTAAAATTGGTTAAGGCATTAGGATTCTCAGAAGAATGTGTAGATACCTCTAAGAGTATACTCATTAAGGCTTATGATGATGAGGAAATATCATCAAAGGAGTTGTCACACTCCCTATCAGAATTGGCCCAGCAATCATGAACACCAGCTTCCAAGTCTTGGATCTTACCCTCCCGTACAACTTGTTGTTAGGTAGACCTTAGATACACGCAATGAAATTTGTACCTTCAACATATCACCAATGTCTCAAGTTCCCATATAATGCCATAGAGATCACCATTGATGGTGATCTAGATCCTTTTCAGTATTGTACAAGCCTAAGGGAAATTCCACAACGACAAGTACCAGTTAACCAAGAAGCTTCATCATCCACTTTATCCCAATATGTTGACCCATCACGTCTCACTAAGTCCATTTCATTCAAACCACCATCATCCACTCCTAAGCTCGAGATCCAAGACAAGGGTTATGGCGAATATAATATAAATGCATCATACTATGTCAGTCAACTGATTCCACCTAAGGCATATGGCCTACCCATGGCAGATAGAAGACAATCAGTGGTCACAATTCATGTTCCCCCTACAATGACATTGACAAAATGGGGAGAGTTAAGTGAAGAAATTATGGATCAAGGTGATTCCTGGTTGTATCAAGAAGAACATGAATACCCCTCCCCGTCTATTCAAATAGCCAAGGACCAGTATGGAAAAGGCTTTAAGATAATGCAAAATGAAGGCTATGATGGGCAGAGTGGGTTAGGACTATATCAAAATGGAAGGATGGAACTGATCATTGTCTACCCACAACCGAAATACTTAGGGCTAGGGTGTCAACCGCTTAGAATTGGGTTTCCTGATACTTTGTCATCTTTTCAAGAGGAAGTGAGTGCTTGGGTAGACATCGAGATATCTCATGAACCACTTCCCCCACTTTACGACAAACCCCCAGTTTCTGACAAACCTCCAGTCTATGATGAATCCCCTTACTCAAGTGATGGTGAATGGGAGTCCCTTTCATCTACCAATACCATGAACATAGATGCCCTATTTGGATAATTGGACCTCAACATGAAACCTGTACCAAAACCATTTAGTCCTCATCCTAAGAAACATTTGTCCAAAAAAGAATGGCAAGAGAACTATTATTGGGAAACCCTTGATCATGCATCTTGGGCACCTGACAAACCATCTTCTGATGAATCCACCCTTACTATAGTCCCACATCAGAGTATACCTACACCTAGGAAGAAGAATAAGAAGGAGTTAGTCCAAAACTTCTACGACCATGTCAACCATTCTATATTCACCTTGTCAATAGCTACCTTTAAAAACTTCAATGATGACATGCCCCTTATATATCCCAAACTTATCGACTGGGATCAACAAGGTACACCTATCATAGATACATTCGAGAACAACGAAGAAATTGTTGAGTTCATGGGACTTAGAGAAGGCATACCAAGAGGGGATCATAAAGCAGGTTTTACCATAGACTTGAATGATAAAGCATATTTTGGGGAGTCTATTTACACCTCTACTTGCAAAAATGAGAATAAAAAGAAAAAAGACAATGAAAATAAAAATGATGAGTCCCTAGGTGAAAACCGAAAGGCGCCTTTGGACGAAGAAAAAATCAAAATAAAGGACGTATCTGAGGGCGAAAACCTCTCAGAGGCACCCAAGGATAGAGGTTTAAATATTCTCCCCATTGAACAGGAAAAGTCACCAATGCTAGTAGAAGAATCTATTGAAGTCAACATAGGTACAGAAGAGAATCCTCGAAAGGTATATTTTGCAGCTTCTTTAACAGAGACAGAAAAACCAAAGTTTAAGGACTTCTTCACAAAGAGACAGATAAACTTTGCATGGTCATATGCTGACATACTTGGGTTGGATCCAGACCTAATATTGTATCATTTACCACTACAGCCAGGTATCAAGCCAGTCAAACAGAAGTTAAGGAAAATGCATCCGCAAATTGCTCTATTGGTCAAGGCAGAACTTAAGAAACTCTTGGATGTAGGATTCATAAGGACAATAGACTATGTAGATTGGATATCAAATCTTGTACCAGTAACTAAACCAACTGGGGGCATTCACATTTGCACTAACTTTAGATACATCAATAAGGCATGTCCTAAGGATGACTTCCCTTTGCCGAATATCAACATGATAGTAGATCTTACAACAGGATACGAGATGCTATCCCTCATGGATGGTTTCTCTGGATATAACCAGATTAAAATAGTAGCTAAAGACCAACACAAGACAGCTTTCACGTGTCCATGGGGCACATACTGTTGGAATGTTATGTCGTTTGGCCTTAAGAACGCATGATCTACCTATCAACGGGCAATGACTATGATTTTCCATGACTTTGTACATACCCTCATGGGAGATTATGTAGATGACATTATAGCAAAATTAGAAACAAGGGAAGATCATTTGAAGGTTTTAGACAAGATATTCCACAGGCTAGAGAATTACAACGTCAGGCTAAATCCGAAGAAGTGTGTCTTTGGAGTGAAATCAAGGAAATTATTAGGGTATATCATCTCTCGAAGAGGCATTGAAGTAGATCCAGAGAAGGTAAGAGCTTTCATAGAAATGCCTCCTCCAGTCAGCATTGGCGAACTCAGAACCCTACAAGGGAGATTATAGTCCATTAGGCATTTCATAGTACAACTAGCAAATAAAATACACCCGTTTCAGCATCTACTCAAGAAAGGAGTACCATTTGTGTGGACACCTAAATTTCAAGAGGCCTTCCATCAAATCAAGGACTATTTGCTTACTCCACTAGTCTTAATGCGACCTATAGAGGGAAAACCATTGATACTTTACATCTCAGCAACTCAGTCGGCATTAGGGGCTCTCCTCGCACAACACGATGATCAAGGTCATCAGAGAGCAGTCCATTATATTAGTCGTACCTTAGTGGGCTATGAATTGAATTATAGCAACATAGAACATGCCTGTCTTGTGGTAGTTTTTGCTACCCAAAAACTTCGGCACTATATGCTCAATCGACAAACAATGTTAATTGCAAAGATTGATCCACTTAAATACCTCCTAAGTAAGGCAGCTTTAACAGGTCGATTGGCTAAATGGGTTATGATACTTAGCTAGTATGACATTCAGTATGTCAAAAGGAAGGCTATAAAAGGATAGGTGATTGCAGATCAATTAGTCGATGCACCTATGAAGGCATACCATCCCTTAGTGGCAGGTTTTCCTGATGAATTTCTCTTCAACATTGACATTAAAACCAAATGGAAACTGTACTTTGATGGGTCACATACAAATCATGGTTCAGGAGTTGGTATCTTATTTGTTACACCTCAAGGTGATACCATTCCCAAATCATTCAGGATTGCTTTCCCTTGTACCAACAATATAGCAGAATACGAAGCCTTAGTGACAGTGTTAAAAATGGCAGCTCAATGGAAGATTAAGATCCTACATGTTTTTGGTGACTCTCAACTGGTAATCCGACAGGTAAATGATGATTACGAGACTAAGGATGAGAAGCTTGCACCTTACAAGCGAATGGCTGATAGTTTCAAGCAGTATTTCAATGACATAACTTTTCAACAAATACCATGTATCTAGAATAGAGCTACAGATGCTATGGCAACCATGGGTTCCTTGTTAGATATTCCGAGTAATGTGCCTAAGTTCGATTTTATGGTTGAACAGCTATTGGTCCCTGCTTATGATGTCCCCGATACTGCGATAGTGTGTACCATAGTTGGTCCTACATCTCCTTGGTATAAAGACATATTCAATTATCTCACTGAACAAACCCTACCTCAAGACTCGTCCAATAACCAATGTTGAACCTTCATCTGAAAGTCAGCTAAGTACACCATCATCGAAGAAACCCTGTATAGACGTACCTTAGATAATGCCCTAATGAGATGTCTCGATGCTGACGAAGCACAAACAACTTTGCGAGCGGTACACGAGGGTATATGCGGATCTCATTTGAGTGGTCCTACTCTAGCCCATAAGATTATGAGACTAGGTTACTATTGGCCTACAATGGAGAAAGACTCATATGTCTTTGTAAAGAAATGTAAACAATGTCAAATACATGGAGACTTGATAAGAGCCCCAGCGCAGGAGCTTCATCCAATTACTTCACCATGGCCCTTCGCCCAATGGGGACTTGACCTCATAGGTAAGATACACCCTCCATCATCCAACGACCATAAATTCATCATCATCACCACCACCGAATACTTCACCAAATGGATTGAAGCTATTCCCATGACATACATAACCGGCACACAAATATCTAAGTTTATCCTAAACTATATCATTTATCAGTATGGTGTACCCCAATCCATAATCACAGACAATGGCCGCCCATTCAAGAACCAAGAAGTACACCATTTATGTGAATAATTCCACATCAAACACCATTTCTCCACCCCGTATTACCCACAAGGTAATGGCCAAGCTGAGGCATCTAATAAGACCATTATTAGAATCCTTAAGAAGACTATCAATGATGCTGGTCATGACTGGCACCTACAGATTAATCCTTCCTTATGGGCTTATCGCACAAGCATCCGTACTCCCACCGACGCCACTCCATATTCCCTCGTATTCGGGTCTAAAGCTATCTTACCTATCGGGGTTGAAATACCTTCTCTACAGGTATCCTTGAAGGGTCATATTGACGATGAAGAATACCATGTCTCTAGGTTAGAAGAGCTAGAATTGCTGGATGAACGAAGACAGAAAGCACTAGATCATTTGCAAGCATATCAGAATCATCTTCGTCATAGCTACAATAGGAAGGTTCTCAATAGACACTTTGACATTGGTGACCTAGTATTAATGGAGAATCTTAAGAACCAAGTTGAACGAGAGAAACCAAGTAACTTTGAACCTAATTGGTTGGGGCCCTAGATTGTCACAGAAGCCTTTGGATCAAGAGCATATCAACTCTCTACTCCTGAAGGAGAGCCGCTTTTGTCCCCTATCAATAGTCTGCATCTAAAGAGGTTCTATGCTTAGTCTCTGAGAATCCATGTCTTAATGTAGAAAAATACAAAAAAATGAAAAATGGTTACCTTGATGAAAACCTGGCAAACAGGTGTCTTTGTAACACCAAAAAAAAAAATTAGAAAATCAAAAAAGTAAAGAGAAATAAATCTTTTCAATAGTGAAAACCACTTCGATGGCACTATGGATAAGTACCATGGTGAAAACCTGGCAAATAGGCGCCATGTGTAGTCAAGCTCACTCTTCCGTCTACCATCATTCTAATCAGACTTTTTCACCATCTCTCATAATAAATGGTTGTCTTATCCATTCCTTGGAATGATTGACATCTAACGTCCATTTTGTCACATTATCCACTCCATCTTGCAAATCTTATTCCCGACTGGGGGAAAATCCTTGTTCTATGCCCTAACACCTTGTACATAACGTCACACCATTGAAAATGTCCTGAAAATTCCTAAAAACATTAGAAAACTTCAAAAATTAAAAAAAAAATAAAAAATGTCAGAAAATACTTAAAATAGAGTCAAGTCAGTCATGTTCAGTCAGTCATAGTCAAACTACGTTGCCTCTACGACTGGGACGTAGGCAAGGCCATCAATCAATGTGCCCCCAAGGCATTAGGTCTGTCATTCTAGGTTTGTCATGTATCACACACTTTTAAATCATGACTCTTTGTATATTCAAAGTCATTGGTCATGTCGAACTATGAGGTCTCTACGTGTACAACGTAGGCAAGGCTAATCAATTGATGAGCTCCCAAGACTACACTAGGTCAGTCCAATAGGGTTCATTCACAATCACTATCACACAAGTTGCATATCATAGTTTAGGGTATCATTTCATGTCATACACTATCTACACACACACTTTTTATTAGTCAAGGAATCAAAACAAGTTATGCAACAACAAGGCAAAACATTTCAAATTCATCAAGTCAATATCAAACACATTGTCAAAATGATCAACCTATGTCTTTGCAAGATATGTCTTTCTTGTCAACAGATGTCATCAATTGTCATAGTCTCATGTGGCTTGTCACTTCAACGTCATCAACCTCCAATGTCTTATACGACACGTGTCTTTCTGAAACCAGGCTTTGTCATGCCTTATACAGAAGTCACCAAGTCGAAACCAGACTCAATGTCTTATGCGGTATGTGTCATTCTCTCACATTACGCTATGTCAAACATCAACATCAAACAATACCACAAGATCAAGTTTTGGCAAATACATTTATTTGGCTTTATGACTTTATATCTTACTTTTGTCTTATCTTATTATCGATTTGTGAATTAGTCCGGTTTCTAGCTTTCTCGAGGATGTCCCTTGAAGGATATAGAGAAGCAAGGATGTCTCGGGACTTTTTCTTTGGCTGTTGTTTGTCAACTATATTTTTAAACATTGGTTTTTGAGTCATGTTACTAGTTTCCTCAAGGATGTCCTATCAAGGATTTAGAGGAGCAATGACATCTCATGACCTATCTTTTATTTGTCTATTGTCTGTGGTTTGTCTCGACAAAACGACTGGGGCAATTACTATCTTTAGTATGAGTTAAGACACTCCTTGTCTGTGACTGTCTGTTCTTCGCAGATGGATGACTTTGTACACTATGGTCTATCTCATATCATAGTGTGTACTATCCATCTGTGTCTTGTCCCACCCAATGATGATAACAAGCAAGCATAGCGTATTTGGCAATATATCGAATATTATATCTTTTTCTCAATCGATCAACCTTCATTATATCTTTTTCTCCATCAATCAACCTTTATTATTTCTTACTAAAATTTTGAGTTCATTTCATCTTAACATTTCTCTTCTTTAACATAAAGGTAAAGTCCTATGACACAATAAAAACATTAGATTATTTTCATTATCATACATTCAATAAGTATTTCACATAGTTGCATTGAATTTCAACATATAGATAGTAACATACATCTTCATTACATACATTCGACATCATGACATAATAGGCATTTCATCATTATAGCATAAATAATGTAAACATTGCATGTACATATTACCATCACATATAAATAAGCATCATATAGATCATTGCATTCATTATCATAAGTAAATTAAGACATCCATAACATCATTATTAAATACATAACTCATAACATTTAGAAACATTCATTCATAACACATGTATATGCATCATCTAAGAAACATAATCATGTAGAAATAATGCATCATCCATAACATAGAATTGCATATCATATAGAATCCGCCAAAATCATATATATATATATATATATATATCGCTCAAAATAGTGTGTCACAGTACAATGTCTGAATGTAACCATAAATAAAACATGACCTCGCAGGCTCTCTGATCAAAATACAAATGTCTACATCAATATATCCCTGTCATTGTGTCTCACTACCACTATTTTCACGTGGTTAAGGTGGTGGGAAAAGACTCGAAGGTGCTCTCTGCGAGGTCAAAGGCCTCTCATATGGACCTTCCCTCGATGGTCCTACCACCCCCTCAATACTCTGTGTCCTCTGACTCCTAGTATGACCCTTTCTCTGACTGTGTACCTCTAAAAATGTAGGAGCTCATCTTTCTGCTGGCACTGCTGCCTCATAAACATCCCTATAATAGGTGGCTCTCTCCACTGATCTGACTAACTCCCTCACCATGCCATTAGATGAGGACCCACTACAAAGGCATCTAACCTCTTTGAGCTATTGCTCTATCTCATGTCTTTGAGCTATCGCTTGGTCTCTCTCCATAAGAGCACTATCCCTCTCTGAGCAAGCACTATCCCTCTCTGCATATGCATTGTCCCTCTCTGTGTAGGCAATGTCTCTCTCTAGCCTCATCGCATCAAACTCTGTTGTCATGAGTCTGAGTCTCTCCTCTAAAGCCTCTCTATCACCATCTCTAGGAGCATCCTCCTCCCATCTCCCCTCCACGATTCGATCTCTTAGCTCTCTCTCCTGCTCCTCCATCGGTGCATCCTCCTCCACATCATCCTCTACATCATCCTCTCTGTATCCTGCCAAAACACCCAGAGGGTCTATAGCCATGTCCACATCTAAATCCTCTACCACATCCTCTACTCCAACATCCACCTCTGCATGCTCCTCAATCACTACCTCCTCTGCAACATGCTCACCCCCATCCTGTACATCCACTCCCCCTCTAATGTCCAACATCGGTACATCCTAAACCATTGCCTCATGGATAGGTGATAGTGCACCTACCCCACCCCCTCTCTGTCCTCTCTGGCCCCGTCTGCCACCTCTACCATCACCATCTCTCCCACCAACTCTCCCCACTCTAGCACCTCCACCTCTCCGCCATCCTCTAGGTCTTGTCCCTCATCTCTCAATAGGTGTCGGCTGATCTGGATCCATGTAAGGAACAGGTCGATGCTCTATCCACCATGTTTCATACATAGTTGTAGTCCCTGGTTCTGCTAATCCATCTCTCCACCCCCACTGTACTGGCTGTAACACCTATATCTCTGCCTCAATTGTAGCTATTGGTATCATAGGTCCCCAATATGGAACCTCTCTGGATGAATGAGCAAACTCTGCTCTGCTCTGAGGCTCATCCTGAACCTTGCCGAACTATCTCAGAACTTTGTCTGGCAAGTGTCACTCAATGATATGAACACTAGAAACAGTCTTCCCAATGAGATACTGTGTCTGTCTGCAGAATACCAAATGTACCTCCTCATCCACCCACTCCTCACAATCCATGTAAGGTCTCCATGTGAACTGATCAAGAATATCCAATGCATGTCACCAATACCTTGTGTCTCCCACATGTGTCTGAGTAATGTGTCCTGTATATCAGAACACATATGGGTATCTCTCCAGTCTCTCTATAGTAACTGGAGGATGAAAGATAGCTATCCTCTCCCAACCCCATACCATCAGCAGTGTAGTCCCACAACTCAATGACTATGCATCTTTGTAAGCAATGTCATGTAGATGAAAGTATAACATCCCAAGTATACATGGACCCCATGCATACCTCGTCTCACTCTCTAACATGCCAACCAACATAGCTCCCCATCCCATTGGAAATCCGTGACCTCGTCTGTTTGGCAGAACTATCCCCCCAATCAATGTACATAAAATATAGTCAATCATGTCATATCTATCTGCTAATACTGGCCATCTAATCTCATAGTGCTTGATCCCAAGCCTACTAATGTCCTCTACCTGATAAAACCTCACCAGCTCATTCAATCCTCACTGGCTATCATACATGACCCACTCTCCTCTAATAGGCAGTCTCAAAATCCTGTACACATCCTCCAATGTGACAGTGGCCTCCCTAGTCAGTAAATGAAATGACGATGTCTCTAAATTCCATTGCTCACATAGTGTCATCAGCATCCCCCTGTTCGCCCAAATAGTGGGCATCAACAAACAGTAGCGTAGACCCAATCTCAATAATAGTTGAATCTCTGAGTAGTCAACTGATCTCTGAGATCGAATGTATCTAGTCATGACTCCCACATATAAATAGGATCTAGAACCACCTGCATTTAAATCACGATGTCAAGAATTTTCAAGTTTTCCTTAGAAAAATTTATCAAAAATTTTACCAGTCAAATGCGGCTCACTTTAACAAATGCGGTACATTTTTGCAAATGCGTTGCATAAAGCCTCACATGTGGTGCATATTACATATGCGTCGTAGATTTCCACAACCCCTGTTAACCTATTACACATGCGGTTCACTAAACCACATGCGGTGCATTTTCCATCAACCCACCTAACTACAACATATGCATTTCACAAATGCATATGCGGTTCACAACCACACATGCGTCTATTCCTAATGCATATGCGTTGCATAGCTACACATGTGGTGCATTATTATGCAAATGCGGTCATTCCCTAAACTGCCTAACCTAGCCTAGACGTGTTTTCACACATGCGTCGTTTCGCAGTCAGATGCGGCGAATACGACGGCATATGCGTCGTTTACGATGCATCGCATTTGCTTTATTACTTTTCGAACACCTAAAACTACATGCAAAAATAACTTTGACAAGTTCATTTTTCGGTACATACCGGTGGTCATGCATCGGTTGGCCTCCTGAATGTCTGGATCTGATAACCTCGATGCGCAGCGTATGGAATGGGTGTCATTTTCGTCAGCTACTCAGAGAAAATCTCCTCTTTTTCCAACTCCTCTGGGTGCAAATGAATTAGGTTTAGCCATAATTCCTATTTATAGGTGGGTTTGAAATGGCATTTTTTCTGACCTAGTCTATTGGTCGCTTAACCTTTCAACTTCAAACGACCCGTATTCATCCGTATCAACTCCAAATTCAATTTTGTCAACTCCATAGCATTTATGACTATCAAATTGACTTATCGGGAATATTTCCTGTTTTTTTTTAACTTTCAACAATTTGTCAATTTTCCCGAGGGGTCATACCTTAACCTATTTCATGTTGGGGCACGATCAGGGCATATTTTCTTTAACACAATGTCGTACCAACATTTTATCAAAGAGGGGCAAACTGTAGATACCGAAAATTGGTCTAGGCCTGCGAGTACACATTTGACATAATTTTCTATAGTCTGTGGTATTGATTAAATAATGTTAATTATTTAATTAACCTTTCTAACACATATTTCCTCTATTAATTAAATACCCCTTTTTAATTAATTCATTAATTCATTATTAATCTTTATTCAACTTGATTAATTAAATAAATCATATTTATTTAATTATGTTGCGAACCAATTAATTCTTCCCCCTTTATCTATCAATTAAATAATTTATTATTTAATTACCCCTTTATCATACTTTTCCAACTATAATTAAATATCTTTATTTAATTATTCATTTAACCCCCTTTATCTATAATTAAATATTTATTATTTAATTATTTATATTATCCTTTTCAAATAGTCAAATTAAATAAATTACTTTATTTATTTAATTAAAGTCTCTTATTTTTGAATGTTGAATTAAATTAATATTTAATTCATATTTTAATTATTTATGTCACATTCCTCTATCATTCAGTTATCTAAGTCATTCACTCACCTTTTGACTCGAGATCTATTTTTTAGTTCTCCAGTTATCTCCAGATTCAACACCTGTTTATCTCTACAAGAAGACTCTCTGTTACAACTAGTCGATTAACTAGTTCTAACTCCTATTTGCATTCGAATGCATTAGTCTTCGAGTTCTAACTTTGGCTTTTTCATAAAAAGTCTATTTCTTCTATTTTTGGAGATTAAGATCCTGAACTCGTGTTCTAACTCACATTCTAAATTAGTCTCTATCTTCAGTCTTTCCTGAACTCATGTTCTAACTCACGTTCTATCTGAGACAAGAACTCATATCGCATGGCATTCATCAATCTCATCGGTCGATCTCTCTATTAATTTGAGCCGATCGTTCGAAAACCCAAAATCTATAAAATGGCCTGTCATTATCATTATTCCTCCTCTTGAAATCATACACTTTTGAGAAGAGACTTATCTTCAATATTTTGCTTAGACACTCGACGAAGTTATACTTGCATTCAAGCACATAAATCTGAGGGCAAGAATACTGAAAAGGCAAAATGGAGAAGAACAATCAAGATAATTCGAAGGGGTGAATGCATATTCGGTGAGAGCTTTCCATTAAATTGTTTAGTTTTTTTATTTTATTTCCTTGTTCTTTGTTGTTTGATTTTAGATTATTATTTAGATTAGTATTAACTTTGTTATTCTAGTTGCAAATTATTCATCATCATTTGAAAGATACATCTACTTTTAATCTACTGTTACAATAACAACTTTTTGTTTTTGGGCTATAACCCAAGGAAGCTACTACTCCCTAATTGAGAAAGGAACAAGAGTAATATGTCCGTTCTTATGCCTTCAACCATTGATAATCATCAATTTTATACATTAGGTTTATAGGAGATATTTTCATGCTCTTCTCATACACTTGTACATTTTCACACACTTCTATCCATTTCTTTACATCTTTTATCTTCAAAATATATCATCCACATGCTTGCAAAATATAAATTATTCAATCATCCACAAACAAGAAATTATGAAACTTGTAATATGTTGGCCTACATCTTCATTGGCGATATACAAAAATGATTAAGAATTATTTACATTTTACCCAAATGAGTCATAATGAATTATGCAACATCTACAAATTCTTCTTACACTCTTCTCAAACTTAAATTAGTTGCACACAGAACTAGCATACCCAACTTGACCTCAACAACATAGCATAATAAATTGACTTGAAAAAATTGTGTGATACTAAAAATAAGAAAGATCTCTATGTGCTTCATACCAAAGATATTATGAGACATGTAGAATGTTTGCACAAAACTCATACAATTGATATTCATAATATTCTATTGGAGCAAATACCCAAACATATGTTCTATAGAAGAATAGGCATATGAAACCAAATGTAACAGTCTGTTACTTGAAAACTGAACTTGTGGAGCACCAAACCACTTGATACTTAAATATAGCATGCATTGGACATAACTGACCATTTCCGAAAAACCACTAGGCCATACCTTCACAATTGGAGAAATGTAAAGCATTCCAACAATCCTTTATAAGCACTTTGCACTACCAAAGTGTGCAGATCAAAACTTTGTCACTTGTAACTTTCACTACAGAAGGATTATTGACTTGAAACCTTCGATATAACATCTTCATAAATCCATCAACATAACTTCAAAACTGATAGACTAAATCTTTCTTTGTGGAGAAATGTGTTGATGGTCAAAATGACACAAACAACTTAAAAACAAAATATTTCTACTCTATTTCTCCTGAAAAAGAAAGACAACATATAGTAGCCTAACTTCCAAGGTCCTGGTAGTTGGTTCTCAACTATCTAATGTCACTCAATTGGCTAATGCAACTGCAATATTCAAGGGGCCTTTGCTAGTGATAAGGATTACAAATTGTATCAGATTCATCAATCTATGTTTAATGGGGGGGTTTAAATAAATAGAAAAATGATAGATCAAGGCACAAATCAGTAAAACATGAACAAAAATCTTTAACATCCAGGCATATATTCTTAACAACGAGTGTTTCTTAACATATCAAAACCATAACATGATGCAATTCATAGAAAAATCCATACCATTGCATACATTCACAATGCTTAGTTTAATCATCACAAACATCCATCAAAATTCCACAAGATTCAAAACAAACTCCTCATTCGTTGCCAATAATATAGATCGACAGACATATAACAATTTAATGAAATAATCTTTAAAATATGGTTTCCCCTATTGATTCACATCAAATAAATAACATGTATGCACAGCAAACTCACTGGCATACAAACCGATTATGGTTCATTAACCTCATCCAAGAAGTTCAATTCCAACATAAAACTGTATAAAAAGTGTATCTAAATTCAACATGAACTTAAAAAGTATCTTTTTCTCAAAGCTATAAAAATCATTTCTACTATCATTGGGTGGCTAATTCTACTTTCATCAGTTGACCTTTACAAAATGGAGCTCAAAATAACATATAGACATGCTACGCATAAATCCCTCTCAATCAAAAATTGAGATCCACTAATCAAGGAACCGAAACTACATCAAGAAACTAGACTGGATGATCTTCAGTTCAAAAGTTGATTACCTTGTGCAAAATTTGATGCCCAAAAAGAGACAGGACTGGCTGATGAAAACCTTCGGTTCAAAGGTTGATTTCCCTTTAAAGTAGGAGAGAAAAGAGGAAGTCATGTGCCCAAACTAGAATATTTTGCTACCAACTCAATCCTGCGTTGTTTGCTCAAGAAGATATTCATCATAGCTGGAGAACACTTGTTGAAGAATGTCCACATCAGGCCCATCGACCCAGATGTCTTCAAATTTGTTTCTTTTCAATTCTGCTAAGGAAAATTCCTGTATATGTTTCAATTTGGTCAACTCCCTCCTGGTAGCATTCACCTCTCCTTTAATATCCATCAGTTTATCCAACAATAAATCCTCTCTATCATCCTCTTTCTACATGACCTCCTTGAATTTTTTGTTCCATTTCTCCTTTATTCAAACAAAGGCATGCCTTCTTTAATCAGTATGTCTACATTGACTAAAATAGCCACTACAGCTTCTAGTTCATCAAGTTTCTCATTCAAGTCTTTACTAGCATCTTGAATTTCTTTCTTATGTCTATATATGAAATCAAACCTAAACCAGATTATGCTTGAGGCTTTTTCCAAGAAATTTGCATTATCTTCTTCGAAGATTGATTGCTCTAGAAGAGTTGATTTTGGCAACTTACTGATATCTTTCAACTTCTGAATATACCCCCTATATTCTTCCTCCTATTCTCCTAGGGTTTCAGTATGATGACCCATTTCCTCTATCAACTCAAGTGTTGTTTTATGGATTTCAAAACTATTTACCACCACTTCACCCATTTCCTAATTAAGCTTGTCAATCCATCTATCCAGCATTCCAAACTTACTCCTCATTTGTACTAAACCATCAACTTCTCTTTTGCTGAGTAAGAATGGAATTTCTAAGGCAGTAGCTTGTTGGGACCTAGGAGTGGAAACATCTCTTAAAAAACTATGCAATTGATCCAATTGAGCCTTAATCGCATCCTTTCTTTGTTTATCTTTGATCATCCTGGATTTTATGGGGGAAGCTACAACATCAATAAGATTCATTTGTTGATTCCTTGTAGGTTTTCCTAAGTTGATTGTGCCCAATTGATAATCAGTCAATTGCATATCTTTCCTATCCTTTTCCACCACTGGAATTGCACATTCAACAATGATCTCTCATGCCTCCATGAGCCTTGTGGAATGAAGAACCCTGGCCTTTTTCTTAGTTCTTTCCTTTTTTATCTCCTTCATCATTTCTTTCCAATTAAGAGGTTGTGGTGGAGCTATCTGCTTCTTCTCAAGATCCATCTTTAACCATGTAGGAGCACTAGGAGTGGTATCCATCATTGTAGAGGAAGAGGCAATAGTAGTAGAAGATAGTGGCTGTAATAAAGTAGATTTAGGTTGAGAATCAACCTCTTGCACATTTTGTTGTTCCTTTTTTGCATTCTCTTGTGCAGCCCTCTCGGCCTCTTCCTTATCCTTGTGCTCCTGCGGCCTTTAATCTTCTCATTCCTTTTTCAAACACTCTTCCTCTAACCTCTTTAATTCAAGCAATTTATCTCTCTCTCTCCAAGTCTTTGAGCTTGTCCCATCCTCCCTTTTCCTTTTGTTGTTGCTTAGCAAGCTCCTCAACATCCTTTTATTTTTGCAAGCGTTCTTCTTCCTCTTCTTCCTCTCTTTTCTTATAGGCCTCTTCAACAATTTTAAATTTAGCCTCAAGGGCTTCCCTTTCTCTTCTTTGTTTATCCTTTTCTTCTTCAAGATTATGCATATTTTGTAGCATTTCTAACTTGTCATTCTCATCCTTTACTCTGATCTCCTACTCCTTTTGTTGTTGTTGCTTTCCCAACTCATCAACTTTTTGTTTGGCCTCTAATTGTTATTGTTGGAGTAATGCATCAGCTTGTGCCTTTGCATCCATTTCCTATTATTTTTCCAACGCTTCAGCTTGTGCTTTGGCATCTGACTCTTGTTGTTTCTGCAATGCTTCAGCTTGTGCCTTTGCATCTAATGCTCTCTTAGCTTCTTCAAATAGCATCCATTGGTCCTCTGTCAAAACATGCTCAATTCCCACATCCTCAATTTCATCAAGAGGAATCTCCTCCAATGTCTCCTTATCTGACAGAGTACCCTCAGATTCTATCTCTACTTCATGGATTTTAACCTCAAGACCCTTTCCCTTTAAAGTTTTAGCTTCCTTATGAAGGGTTCCCCTAGGTATTTCTCCACTTGGTCGCTCTGTAGGAGGGGGATGAGTAGACAACTCACCTACAGCTGATGTTGAGGCCCCAGGTCCTGTGGGGACTTCTTCTTCATGTGCTTCAGGTAGACCTTGAGCTGGCACTTCAAGTTCAAACTCCTCTATATTAGGAGGGAAAAATTCCAAGGGTTCCTTAGGAGGCATTCTTCTTTTCGTCCTCTTGTACCCTTGAGTGGTACCTATACCTTTCCTTTTCTTGGAAGTTTGACCCATAGGCTCCTTAGTTCTTAACACAACCCATTGGATGCTTCTATCCAACACTGGCCTTCCTATTTGTTTAATATTTATAGTCTCCTTTGCACCCCAATCTACAGGATCCAAGTTCTTCGTACCTATATTATGTCCCTCATATAGGGGATCCAAAACCACCCCATCATTTGATAATGCTTCAGGAATGTCCACCTTGACCCCATACTCCACCATGAGTGGGATAGGAAACCTTTCATAATTTATTTTCCTTAAGTCATACTCATCTTGAAGATCACTCCAAAAGTCTTCTAATAGATTGAAGTGCTTATCAAAAAAATAAGCAAGCAAAGTGTTCATCTTCTTCTTTGGATCAAAGTACTTCCTAGCAGTGTACAAGCCCAAATTCAGATGCATCAATTCATTGAAAACAACCTTAGCTCCCACAAGGTGTGGATAGCTATATTCACCCAACTTCATGGGGAACTTATGACAACCAGGCTTATGCTTTATACCAAATTTAGAATTAACCACCAAATCTTGATAAACGAATTCCATTAAAACAATCCTATTGCTGTAGCATCTAGGGAGTAGGTGAGCATGACCATCAAATCTAGCCAGATTGAATAAGTAAACTTGGGGTATTGGATAAACCAATATCCCCACTCTGTGATGAATTCCATAGCCTCCTAGCTCAATCTATATCTTACATCTCCCGTAAGTTGGTTAATAATGACATATTAAAATGTGTCATTAACCCTTCTGTAATGTAGTTCAAAAGTCTGCAAGGTGACTTGATCATAATGATTCCATACCTTATTTTTTCCATCAACTTCTCTCAAAATCCCCACTTTGTTTAAACCTAGAAAAATGCCTCTCCTTGTTGTTGCATAAATGACATAAGAGGTCATGAAGAAACTCTTGGTTTCTCTCACTCTAATCATTTGGTTGTGTATGCTTTCAGACACAATCATGGGCCAATCAAATTGTTGCCTGCCATCTAGGATTGTTTGAATGAATGGGAACATCCATTATTTAAAGTGAAGACCATCCCTTTTCCCAAACACTCTTGAAAGCATCATTATAATGTCCCCAACCTCCTTATAGAACTTTGCCGTTTTAGGCTGATCTGGAAGCTTGACTAGAGACTTTTTCTCAATTCTCATCCATTTCTTATTCAAGTGTTTTGTTGGCCTCCTTATGGTTACTATATATTTTCAAATCCTCTGCCTCATTGAGTTGCCTAGGATTCCTTTGATTGGGCACATTGAACATAAACTGAAACATTTGAGGAGTTAAATCAATGATGGCATTGCCCTGCGAATCCACACACTGTCTAGTAGCAGGATTATAGGCTCTAGTTGTTATCATTATTAATTCAAGACATTGGATTGAAGAGGAAATATAGTGATATTAGCCAAGCCAGATTCAACTATTCTTTGGGTCCTCCCCATTACCTCTTCAGCAAACGTTTCAGAGTACAATTATTTGTAATGGAACAGACCCAAGTTGGTATCAGTTATGTCTACCCAATCAGAATCCACTTTACTGGCAGTGATGGCGAGACCTCGATGATTATACCTCAAGGTATAAGGGAGTTGTACTGGCTTAACCTTTTTAGGCTTTGCTCCTAGTTTTGAAGTCTTTGTAGGTTGACTCCTTTGAGAAGCCTCACCCGATGCTCCTGACATCTTAATTTTTGCATCAAAACCAATATTAGATCCACAAGAAGTATGAAAAAATAGGTTAGAGATCTCACCTTTTATATACACCAGAGACAGGACCAGGCAAAGGACATCTTTAGAAAGCTTTTAAAACACTATCGGGGTCAGGACCGGAATGGACATTGAACTCTCAACAAACCATATAGCAAGATCGGAGATGAAGTTGGAATGGTAATCAGGACCGGGATCAGAATGGAAGTTAGACTTGGTATAATGAAGAAGTTTCAAATTTATATCCCGTTTCACTTCCACTTTCGACAGAGTGGAAGATATTTTAATAATTTATAACTCATCGAAAGCAGGCTCAGAGACGGATCTGACATCTATTGCAAACAAAGGCTTGAGAATAGAATTAATCCTGGATCTGACTCTGGTTAAAACAAACATGATGTCATTAGAAATTTTGACAATAGAACAAATGACATCATGGCCAAAAATGTGATCACCTGACAAGCCAACGAGGATTATACTAACAGTACCAAACCATCCCCATACGACCGAGGGGAAACACAGTAACTAGGGCACAATTTTAAAATTAATCAAAGACGCGCAAAACCCTAGTTTACTAAAAACCTTTGAGTTAAACAATTAGGGCACAACTTATTCCTACTTGAAATCAACAAGCCAAAATGCAAAAGGTCTGAAAAGTAAAGTAACAGATCGAAGAACACCATATAACCATGTAGCAGATGATTGACACCCCAAAAAAATAGGGCACAACAGTACGGGCGCCAAGAAAAACGTGAAAACAACCGTTGCCAAGTAAAAACAAATGAGAAAAAATAGACAGCTAAAAAAAACAAAAACAAAGAACCAAAGACAAAGGAAATAAAACAAAAGAAAAGCAAAGCAAACAAGCAAGGATTCGAACGAAAAGAGTCACGAACCCCGTGAAGAATGATAGACCAAACAAGCACAATGAATGACAACAAAGAAGACAAAGAACAGAAACCCTTCCTCGAAAAGAAATCCAACAGGCTGGCCTATGATGTGAACCTGTGCGCAAAATGCTTGACCTCTGATTGAATCGTGCTCTCAAATTCTCTACCTCCACTCTAGTTCAATATTACTTGTTAAACTATAATAGCAATTGACATGTTAACCTTAATTAAGGTTTAAATCCAATTTCATACGTGGGAGGTGCTTGTAATTAATGCCATTAATGCGGTAGGTCAGATGCAGAATCACGACAGAAACAGGCACAAAGCTATTGTGTGACTGAAGTAAAGTCAAACATCAACAAGAAAGATGGGAGGGGAAATGGAATGAGAACCGGGTTTGGAAAATTCATCCAAGTCTTGAGTTTGGTTCTGGTTCTGGTTCCGATTCCGAAAACAATGAAGAAAAAAAAAGGAAGCACCAAAAAGAAGACATCGAGATCAAAACAAGGTAATCAATATTGATCCCAAGTCCAAACAAACAAACCAAAAATTCTGAGGCAGAGGTGAGATGGAAACAAGTTTGGAACTTGGGATAGATCCCAGACTTAATATCCATTCTAGCTCAGTCTTCACGAAAGAAAAACAAGACAGACCAAAGAGACGAGCGAGATCAGAATCGGGAAGGAGTCAAGGAAGGAAACTCAAAACAAGCTTCAAATCCATATTCTGATCTGGTTCTGATTCTTATAGAACAAAATAAAACAAAGTGTCTGAAGAAAGAACAACTCCAAACTTTTTTGAAAAAGAACCAAGGACAGAAAATAAAAGAGGGAGACCCATTTTGACCAAGGCAAAAGATGGGGTGGTTATGCAAGGCATAAAAAATGGCGACTTGGCTGGGAAAATGGTTTACCCATTTTCAAGACACTGAAGAATTCAGTCAACCAAAAACCATCTGGCTTATGAATCATGTTAACTTGAATAAGATCAGATATATATAGAATAAGGTTGAGCTGGAATCTCAAATGTATGTGCTCATGAACGAGTCTGAATCTGAGTGTGCGCATATATGGTGCATCCTTCTTAAGAGACACTTTCTCCACTCCTAAACAACCACACCTAATATTCAAGCTACATAGGTTGAGTCCTTCAACTGTCGTGCAATGAAATCCTAGGCATTGCTTTGCTCCCAGATAGGCATCCATAGCTCCAAGGGAGATACCTCTAGTTCTCTCAAAGCATTTCTCTACTACCAAACAGGAGTTCATAGCCCCGATAGAGATACTTGATTCACCCATTTGATATTGAGTTTTCCTTTTTTCTCTTTCTCTTTTTTTTTTTTTTTACTTAGGCTTCACTTGTGGGAACTCTTTATGAACTTTTTTCAATACTCAGGTGCAATTGATCTGAAATATGGGTTGAGAACTACCATGAATTTCATAACAGTCTTGGAATTGGATTTTTCACTTGAATCAAAGATACAGCCACCTTGAAATAAATAGGTGTTTTACTTAGGCAGATATTTATCTATTTTTGTGGCAGACTTCGATCATAATTCATGAGATATTCACAATGTACCTTTTTTTTTCTTAATAAATTTTCAAACCAACATTAAAATGGTCATAAGACATGAGTTTAGAATGAAATAATTCAAAGAAGCTCCCTGAAAATACCTAAATCAATTTCACTCCTAGTACCTGTAGCATACTTTGAATAACAACCCCTTTTCTTGGAATAGATAGAAATGAAGATCCCCAACGAACAAGACAAACAAAAACAAAAGAAAACAAAGAAAAAGAAAGAAAGAAAGAAATAAAACAAAAAAAAAGAAAGAAATAATTACATATGATACAATATAGTACAATTTATTTGGAAAATCACACCTTTATGAGCCAAAGTAATGTTTAAGAAACTGACCATTAACTAGCAATGGAATAGGTTCTCCTGTCAAGGCACTTAAATGGAAAACATTCTCACCTAGTATCTCAGCTACTTGATATGGACCCAACCAGAGTCTATCAAACTTCTGATGATCTCCCTTCTTCTCTTTAGCCTTGTCCCATAGTAGCACAAGATCTGATATCCTAAAGGCCTTTACCTTGGCCCTCTTGTCAAACCAGCATTTGACAACAACTTGATGTTTAGAGAACTATTGCAAAGTAGCATCTCTTTGTTCTTCCATATTGAGCAAGTTAGTTAGTCTGACCTCAATCCTATCATCCTTTGTATAAAATTCCTGCATAAACTTCACGACAGGTATTTGCAAATGGATTGGGAAGACTAGATCTTGGTCGTAGACTAATTTAAATGGTGAATTTCCTAGGGAAGCTTTGATTCGAGTTCGATCTGCCCATAAGGAAAATCTCAACTGAGTGTGCCAATCCCTGGGATTGTTTTCTAACTATTTTTTAATTACCTCCAATAGATTTTTATTAGTGGACTCAGCCACTCCATTCCTCTGAGGGTAGTAATTAGATGAATATTTCAAAATAATCTTATGCTCATAAGCCCATTGAATAAATTTGGCTGAAGAAAAAGTAGGGTCATTATCACATACTAGGGTGAATGGTACTCCAAACCTGGTGGTGATGTTCTCAGTTAGAAACTTGATAACCACTTCTGTGGTGTTGTTTTTGCAGGGTTGATCCTCAGTCTAGCATGTGCAGTACTCAATTGCAGTCAAGATGAACATATGACCTGCAAAAGATTTTGGATTAATAACACCTACAAAATCTAGTGCCCATTGAGCGAACGGTCTTACCTCATACACTGGTTGCAAAGGCATTGTTGGATTTCTTTCTTTGGGTACAGAGGTCTAGCATACATGACATGTCCAGACATGTTGGTGTGCATCCCGAAACACATAAGGCTAGTAATAGCCTGATCTAAAAATTTGATGGGCCATAGCATCTGCAGATCCATGTCTTGTATTGTGTCTTCCATGAAACTCAGCAATGGCATGCTTAGCCTCTTCCTGATCCAAACATCGTAAGTAAATTCCTTGAAAGTTCCTTCTATATATAGATATCCCTTTGATCATATAATGAGCACTCTTCATACTCAATGCTCTCCTATGAGTAGCATTCATCCCCTCTGGGCATCTATTGTTGAGGAGGAAGAAGATAAAATTTGTGTACCAGGGATACTTAGTGACTGATTGCACAGTGTACTGCTGACATGTGATATTCTTGTCAACATCTGCCATTTCCTTTGATAAACCCTGCCCTCAGATGAGTTTCATTGGATGAATTTCTAAGTC
The DNA here is from genome assembly GCA_007115665.2 of Sequoiadendron giganteum. Classification (NCBI taxonomy): domain Eukaryota; kingdom Viridiplantae; phylum Streptophyta; class Pinopsida; order Cupressales; family Cupressaceae; genus Sequoiadendron; species Sequoiadendron giganteum. The sequence continues at coordinate 120,944,623 of CM021110.1, read as the reverse complement.
GAACTCTTGTAAAATAGCCATCCATTTTCCTCTTCTTTCCCCCAATTCACTTTGCATCAGGAGGGATTTCACAGCTAGATCAGGAACTATGACAATAACCTAACTCTGAAGAATGTAATGCCTGAATTTTTTTACGACTCGAACCAATGTAAAGGATTGCTTCTCAAGGGGTGGGTACCTGACTTATGCATTCTTAAATGGGAAGCTCATGAAGGCGATAGGTCTTTCCTCCCCCTCACCTCTTTGTTGCATTAAAATGGTTGCACATGAATGGTCAAACACTAAAGAATAGATATAGAAGGGCTTTAGATAATCTGAGTTGGTCAAGACAGGGGCCTCAGATATTGTTTGCTTAATCTACAAGAAAGAAGATTTGGCCTCATTGCTCCATTCTATTTTCGCATCTTTTTTCATCATCTCATTAAGGGGTTTGACGATTTCCGCAAACCTTGTTATAAATTTTCTGACAAAATTAATCTTTCTGAAGAAGGATCTCATTTCTTTCTTACTTCTTGGCCTTATCAGCTTTAAGATGGCCTCTACTCTATCAGGGTCTATGGATATCCCCTCTTCTTATATGATGTGGCCTAAGAGTTTCCCTTCAGACACTCCACACACACACTTTTTTGGATTAAGGGAGACACCATAGCTTATACACTTTTTGAGAACCTTTTCCAAATCTGCAGCATGGTCTTCCCAGTTCTTCGAGATGATAGTTAAGTCATCCACATAATTAATGATACACTTACCTATTAGATCCTTGAATTATATGTCCATTCCACGCTGAAAGGTTGCTCTAGCGTTGATAAGGCCGAATGGCATCCTCTGATAGGCAAATGTGCCCCACTTGGTGGTGAAGGCAGTTTTCATTATATCCTCATGGCTGACAAGCACCTGATTATACCCAGAATAGCCATCCAGAAAATGACATCATCTGGGACCCATTGATAATTTGTAATACTTCATCAAGAGAAGGCAGTGGGTAGTTATCCTTCTCATAAGCCTTATTTAGATTCTTGAAATCAACACATTACCTAATTTCACCACTTTTCTTGCACACAAGAACTAAATTTGCAACCCAAGTAGAATGTCTGACTGAGAAGATTATTCTTGCAGATAGCAACTTTTGTACCTCCTTCTGAATCAGAGGCTCAATCAAAGCATTGGTTGGGCATTTTTTTGACGAAAGGGCGTGGCTTCTAGCTTAAGAGGTATGGTATGTGTGATCATCGAAGTGTCAAAGGTCTTCAAGTCTTCATACCCCCAAGCAATGGTTGCAATGTTCTTCTCCAAAAATTTAACTATCTTCTCCTTAATTTCTTCAGGACAAGTCTTTCCTATGAGAAAATTCCTTTCAAGACCTGAGTGAGTCAGATTAACAGATTCATACTTCCCTCCATCACTCTCTGTGGGAACCCTTTGACGAGCATGTGGGTCAGAGTCAAATATCCTTTCTAAAGCTACCATCCCCTTTGGAATACTATTGCTTTTCAACTCCAGTATCCCTTCTGCATCACCATTCTCAGGATTCCAATCTCCCTTATCTCTTTCAAATTCATCAATTATCTATCCTTCAAAGACATCCAAACTTTCCAAGAAGGCCAATATATGTTGGTCATCATCGAATACCTGAAAATTCCAAACATTATCCAGGACAGTTGGGACTGAGACTAATTCAACTGAAAATATTTTTAGCTTAGAGTCTTGCGTAGGCTCCAAGGTGCTAGCAGTAACGGCAAGGGCATCCGTAATCTGATTAGTTTCTCTAGGAATCAAAGTGATCCCAAAAGCATCAAAGTCTTCAATCAGATTCCAAATTATATTTATGTATGCAGCCAATCTTTTGTTATGACAAGTATACTAGCTACGTACCTACTTTACAATTACTTCAGAATCCCCCATTACCATGAGAGCGGTGACCTTCTTTTGATGGGAAAACATAAGTCCACAAGCGAGTGCTTCATATTTAGCCACATTGTTCGTGCAGCCAAACTGCAACCTGTAAGATGCAAAGTAAGTCTTCCCTTTCGGGTTGGTGTTTCAATCCCTACTCCACTTCCTACTTTGGATTTAGAGCCATCAAATTTAAGACTCCATAATTGATCTTTAGCTAGGAGCTCTTTCTTTTTTGGGATAACAGGAGATGACTTGCTTGAGATGGGTGGAGGCTCGAACTATTGCTGGCCATCAAGAGTTGAAGGTGATTGGGGGTAGGCTTCACTCAAAGATTCTTCTATATTTAAAGCTTGTTCGAGAATCACTCCCTGAACAACTTCTTGGATCAAGTTGCAATCCGATTCATTTTTCATCAATGCCTTAGGCATTGGAAGAGTATTTGGGGTGGGTGTAATGGAGAAAGACTGAGATACCTCAATCTCCTCTTGAAACTCAGAGCATAGAACCTGAGTTTGCTCAAATCGTGAGGGATCTTCCTCTTGAGAAAGACTGGTTCTAGTGAGGATGGTAGCGTCCTTGGTTTCAAATGGAAATTCATTGGTGGGTGCTTGAGGTTGATCTTGATAAATTGGTTGAGGCTGGTAGATATGATTTAAGATATCTATGCAGGGTTGACATGTCAACTCAGAATGATTATGATAATGTATCCTACACCAATTAGGAAGCAATAAACTACATAGATCAGTCTCTTCTCCCAATACTAGCCTATCTTGTTGCAATTTTTTTATTAGAACTTGTTGGTTGATCGAGATCATTGGGTCCTTCTGTTCTAGAGGTAGTTTATCATCAGAATTGAATATTGAGAAGGTCATGATCTCCTCCTGCTTGTAAAATCCTATCTCAGTCTCAAAGTATGCTACTTCATTAGGAGAATCATATTCAGTAATCATGTGTTTGAGCCTAGGCTCACTCTCAATTCTAATATGTGTTGCTATCCCTTTCTAGGGAAGCCACATGTGAGAGAAATCCAAAGACAAATATCCCCCAATACTCTTCATTAGCTCCCGATTCAGGAGCATGCCATATGTTTCTAGGATATCGGCCACTTGGATATCTATGTAAGTTTGGATCCTTGGATCCGATCCAACCTATACATGCATATTTTTTAGTTATCCCACCACATTAACCTCGGTTTTATCCAACTGAATCACTTTCTTATCAGTTTGGGCAGGACGTAATCCTAGCTTCTTGCAAATGGAAAAGGGCATAACATTACCCACTGCTCCGTAGTCCAGTAGATAGTTATGCAGATTCTTTCCAAATATCTTAAACTTAAAAGGAAAGGTGGGGTACTGGTCTTACCTTTATAGATGGTCAGGTTCGTCTCCTTTGTTAGAGTCACTTTACTTTTTCCTTTTGAATGATCTACCTCCTCCAAGGCTTTCAATACAACTTCTCGTTGAGTTGGGCACCACTTCATAATGTCAAAGAATGACAATAATGTCTTTTGTCTCTGCAACTCTGCAATAAAATCAAACTCTGAATCATTCCTAACTTGATACTTAGGAAAAGAAGGTGGATTAGCTTTGTTATGAGAGTCAGAAGGCCCCTTTGGTGGTGGTGGATTAGTATCTACATTCTGATTAGGTGGGACCATGTTGTGGGGAGGTGCAGATATAGTGAATGGGCCCTTATTTTGATTTCTCAGGAAGTGACCACCCTTAGATTGGAAGGCTTGGGCATCATACACATCTTCTTTTGGTTCATTATCTCCCTACATGGGAAATTGATATTGTTCCTCAATGGTCTCATAAGTCATAGCAGTACTTATTGACCCACCATCTTGATTGGAATTTCCTTGTGGAGGGTGGGAATCAGCTTGCTCAATCTTCACCATTTTTTCCATTTCTGGGCAATTAACCTCAGAATGTGTTGCAGTATCACGTAGTCTACACCAATTAGTCATGAAATTGAGATCTGCGACATTAGCAGTGTGTGATTTATCTTCACCAGACTGATAATTATGGGGAACTCCCCCATTGTTGGGTCCAGTGTTCCACTGCCTATTGTTGTTGTTGGACCTCTGATTGTATCCTCTGTTTTGATTTTGATAATTTTGGTTAGAGGAGTTTTGGTTCTAGAAGTTCCTATTAGTGTTTTGATTTGTATTCTAATTAGAGTAACCACCTTGGTTGTTATAACATCCCTAATTCTAGTAATTCTGATTTTGGTTATGTGGGGGGTTATGTCTAAGCTATGCCATGTCGTCGGAGATTTGTGATAGAGTATTTTTTAGAGTTTCTACCTCATTGGTTAGTTGAACAGTGTGTTCATTTTTCACAGTCTATCCTACAGATGGAGAGTGAATAGGAGTTGACCCTCCCCTTACTGCTGGAAGTTTTGAGATTGTTGGGAAGAATCCTAAATGCCATTAGTGAAAAATAGAATGGTAGGTGAGGATTGTAACTCAAAAATAGGTCCATATTGGGAGTAAGACATCCCTGGGACCGTATTGAACAAAAGTAGATTAGGCATCTGATAACCCATAGGGGGAAGAGCTCCTCCTAAACTTCCTGATTGCAAACTTATCTACTGTTGTAGTTTAATGGCTAGATGATAAACTTCAGACAAAGATTCAATCTCATTGGTAGCATAAGTTCTCTGCAATAATAGGCCAATCAAGGGATCAATAGCTCTTAAATATGCTAAAATGGCAATATTTTCAGCCACTAAGTAAGGGTCTTGTAACCTGTGGAACATTCTTTGGAATCTAGTGTTGAATAACGGAAATGGTTCATGATGTTCCTTTCTTATGGTAGTGAATTGATGGTAAAAGATGGTTGGGTCTACATAGACCCATAAAAGATTAATAAAGGCATTTTCTAAATCTGTCCAGCTTAGAATAGATCCCTAGGGCATATTTAGATACCAGTTGTATGCCATGTCTCTCAAACAATAAGGAAATAACCTACATACAATGTCCTGGTGAGCCACCTGAGCACAGGTACAGGCATCCTTGAATGCTTGTATATGTTCCTCTACACTTCTTGATTCTCCATGCATGTACTTGGGGAAAAACCTTTATGGATTTTTTGGTAGATCATGTATTCCACTAGGGATAGTCCCTAGTGGAGAGGGATTATTTACGAAGTAAGCCATGGGTGGTGGTGGGATTGGTTGAGCAGGAGGTGGTGACACTGGTTGAACCAGTGGTGATACTGGTAGAACCGGTGGTGATATTAGTCGAACTGGTGGTGGTGTGTGTGGATTAGGTTGTTGGGGTGGTAAAGATGGATTGACAGAAATCCAGGTGCAGTAAGTGGTGGTGACAATGGTGGGATCAAAACTCTACAAGCTTGGGGCCTATATCTAACTGGGGTTTGAAGTTCTACTAATGGTTCAAGGTTTGCACAAGATCTTCTGAATCCTCCCATACTTTTCTAGTGAGAATGACCCAATCTGATCCAGCATGTTCCTTCATGCCCTCTTTCTAGCGCTAGATATGTTGATGGTCAAAATGACACAAACAACTTTAAAATAGAATATTTCTACTCTATTTCTCCTAAAAAAGAAAGATAACATATAGTAGCCTAACTTCCAAGGTCCTGGTAGTTGGTTCTCAATTGTCTGATGTCACTCAATTGGCCAATGAAATTGTAATATTCAAGGGGCCTTTGTTGGTGATAAGGAATACAAACTATATCGGATTCATCAATCTATGTTTAATGGGGGGTTTAAATAAATAGAAAAAGGATAGATCAAGGCATGGATCAGTAAAACATGAATAAAATTATTTAACATCCAGACATATATTCTTAACAACGAGTGTTTCTTAACAGATCAAAACCATAACATGATGCAATTCACAGAACAATCCATACCATTGCATACATTCACAGTGCTTAGTTTAATCATCACAACGATTCATCAAAATTCCACAAGATTCAAAACAAACTCCTCATTCGTTGCCAATAATATAGATCAATAGACATATAACAATTCCATTCATAGACAATTTAATAAAATAATCTTTAAAATCTTATTTCCCCTATTGATTCACATCAAATAACAAACATTTATGCACAACAAACTCATTGGAATACAGACCAATTATGGTTCATTAACCTCATCCAAGAATTTCAATTCCAACATAAAATTGTATAAAAAAGTGTATCTAAATTCAACATGAACTTAAAAATTATCTTTTGCTCAAAGCTATAAAAAATCCTATTTGCTATCATCAAGTGGCTAATTCTACTTTCATCGCCCGACCTTTACAATATGGAGCTAAAAATAACATATAGACATGCTACGCATTAATCTCTCTCGGTCAAAAATTGAGATCCACTAATCAAGGAATCGGAACTGCATCAAGAAACTAGACTGGCTGATCTTCAGTTCAAAAGTTGATTGCCTTTTTGTGCAAAATCTGACGCCCAAAAAGAGATAGGATTGGCTGATGAAAACCTTCAATTCAAAGGTTGATTGCCTTGTAAAGTAGGAGAGAAAAGAGGAAGTCATGTGCCCAAAATAGAATATTTTTCTACCAACTCAATCCTGCATTGTTTGCTCAAGAAGATATTCATCATAGCTGGAGAACACCTGTTAAAGAATGTCCACATCAGGCCCATTGACCCAGTTGTCTTCAAATTTGATTATTTTCAACTTTGTTGAGGCAAATTCCTGCATATGTTTCAATTTTCTCAACTCCCTCCTGATAGCTTTCACCTCTTCCTTAATATGCATCAGTCTATCCAACAATAAATCCTCTCCATCATCCTATTTTTGCATGACCTCCTGGAATCTTTTGTTCCATTTCTCCTTTAATTGATCCACAGGCATGCCTTCTTTAACTGATATGTCTACATTGACTAAAATAACCACTATAGCTTCTAGTTCATCAAGCTGCTCATTCAAGTCTTTACTAGCATCTTGAATTTCATTCCTATGTTTATAGATGAAATCAGACCTAAACCGGATTATGCTTGAGGCTTTTTCCAAGAAATTTGCATTATCTTCTTCGAGGATTGATTGCTCTAGAAGAGTTGATTTTGGCAACTTACTGATATCTTTCAACTTTTGAATATACCCCCTATATTCTTCCTCCTATTCTCCTAGGGTTTCAATATGATGACCCATTTCCTCTATCAACCTCAAGTGTTGTTTTATGGATTTCAAAACTCTTTACCAGCACTTCACCCACTTCCTGATTAAGCTTGCCAATCCATCTATCTAGCATTCCAGACTTACTCCTCATTTGTACTAAATCGTCAACTTCTCTTTTGCTGAATAAGATTGGAGTTTCTAAGGTAGTAGCTTGTTAGGACCTGGGAGTGGAAACATCTCTTAAGAAACTATGCATCGATCCAATTGAGCCTTAAGCTCATCCTTTCTTTGTTTATCTTTGATCATCCTGGATTTTGTGGAGGAAGCTACAACTTCAATAAGATTCATTTGTTGATTCCTTGTAGTCCTTCCTAAGTTGATTATTCCCAATTGATAATCAGTCAATTGCATATCTTGCCTAGCCTTGTCCACCACCGGAATTGTACATTCAGCAATGATCTCTCCTGCCTCTGTGAGCCTTGTGGAATGAAGAACCCTAGCCTTTTTCTTAGGTCTTTCCTTTTCTATCTCCTTCATCATTTCTTCCCAATTAAGAGGTTGTGGTGGAGCTATCTACTTCTTCTCAAGATCCAACTTTAACCATGTAGGAGCACTAGGAGTGGTAGCCATCATTGTAGAGGAAGAGGCAGCAGTAGTAGAAGATAGTGGCTGCAATAAAGTAGCTTTAGGTTAAGAATCAACCTCCAGCACATTTTTTTGTTGCTTTTCTGCATTCTCTTGTGCAACCCTCGCAGCCTCTTCCTTATCCTTCTGCTTTTGCAGCCTTTTATCTTCTCGTTCCTTTTTCAAACGCTCTTCCTCTAACCTCTTTTCTTCAAGAAATTTATCTCTCTCTCTCCAAGTCTTTGAGCTTGTCCCATGCTCCCTTCTCCTTTTATTGTTGCTTAGCAAGCTCCTCAGCATCCTTTTCCTTTTGCAAGCACTCTTCTTCCTCTCTTTTCTTATAGGCCTCTTCAACAATTTTAAATTTAGCCTCAAGGGCTTCCCTTTCTCTTCTTCGTTTAGCCTTTTCTTCTTCAATATTATGGATCTTTTGTAGCATTTCTAACTTGTCATTCTCCTCCTTTACTCTGAGCTCCTACTCCTTTTGCTACTTCTACTTTGCCAACTCATCAGCTTTTTGTTTGGCCTCTAATTGTTGTTGTTGGAGTAATGCATCAGCTTGTGCCTTTGCATCCATTTCCTATTGTTTTGCCAATGCTTCAGCTTGTTCTTTTGCATCTGACTCTTGTTGTTTCTGCAATGCTTCAGCTTGTGCCTTTGCATCTGATGCTCTCTTAGCTTCTTCAAACAATGTCCATTGGTCCTCCTCTTTCAAAACATGCTCAATTCCCACATCCTCAATTTCATCAAGAGGCATCTCCTCCAGTGTCTCCTTATCTAACAGTGTACCCTCAAAGTCTATCTCTACTTCATGGATTTCAACCTCAATACCCTTTCCCTTTAAAGTTTCAGCTTCCTTATGAAGGGTTCCCCTAGGCATTTCTCCACTTGGCTACTCTGTAGGAGGGGGTTGAGTAGACAACTGACCTACAGCTAATGTTGAGGCCCCAGGTCCTGTTGGGACTCCTTCTTCATGTGCTTCAGGTAGATCTTGAGCTGGCACTTCAAGTTCAAACTCCTCTATATCAGGAGGGAAGAATTCCAAGGGTTCCTTAGGAGGCATTCTTCTTTTCGTCCTCTTGTACCCTTGAATGGTACCTATACCTTTCCTTTTCTTGGAAGTTTGACCCGTAGGCTCCTTGGTTCTTAACACAACCCATTGGATGCTTCTATCCAACACTGGCCTTGCTATCTATTTAATATCTATAGTCTCCTTTGCACCCCAATCTACAGGATCCAATTTCTTGATACCTATATTATATCCCTCATATAGGGGATCCAAAACCACCCCATCATCTAATAATGCTTCAGGAATGTCCACCTTGACCCCATACTCCACCATGAGTGGGATAGGAAACCTTTCATAATTTATTTTCCTTAAGTCATACTCATCCTAAAGATCACTCCAAAAGTCTTCTAATAGATTGAAGTGCTTATCAAAAATAGAAGCAAGCAAAGCATTCATCTTTTTCTTTGGATCAAAGTGATTCCTAGCAGTGTACAAGCCCAACTTCAGATGCATCAATTCATTGAAAACAACCTTAGCTCCCACAAGGTGTGGATAGCTATATTCACCCAACTTCATGGGGAACTTATGACAACCAGGCTTATGATTTATACCAAATTTAGAATTAACCCCCAAATCTTGATAAATGAATTCCATTAAAACAATCCTATTGCTGCAGCATCTAGGGAGTAGGTGAGGGTGACCATCAGATCCAGCCAGCCTGAAATAAGTAAACTTGGGGTATTGGATAAATCAATATCCCCACTCTGTGATGAATACCATGGCCTCTTGGCTCAATCTAAATCCTGCATCTCTCGTAAGTTGGTTAATAATGACATATAAAAATGAATCATTAACCCTTTTGTAATGTAGTTCAGAAGTCTGCAAGGTGAGCTGATCATAATGATTCCATACCTTGTTATGTCCATCAGCTTCTCCCAAAATCCCTACTCTGTTTAAACCTGGAAAAATGCCTCTCCTTGCTACTGCATAAATGACATAAGAGGGGTCATGAAGAAACTCTTGGTTTCTCTCACTCTAATCATTTGGTTGTGTATGCTTTCAGACACAATCATGGGCCAATAAAAATGTTGCCTACCGTCTAGGATTGTCTAAATGAATGGGAACATCCATTCTTTAAATTGAAGACCATCCCTTTTCCCAAACACTTTGGAAAGAATCATTATAATGTCCCCAACTTCCTTGTAGAACTCTGCCCTTTTAGGCTAATCTGAAAACTTAACTAGAGACTTTTTCCCAGTTCTCATCGATTTCTTATTCAAATGTTTTGTTGGCCTCCTTATGATTACTATATATTTATATTTTCAAAGCCTCCGCCTCATTGAGTTGCCTAGGATTCCTTGGATCAGGCACATTAAACATAAACTGAAACATTTGAGGAGTTAAACCAATGATGACATTGCCCTGCGAATCCACACACTGTCTAGTAGCAGGATTATAGGCTCCAACTACTGTCATTATTAATTCAGGACATTGGATTGATAGAGGAAATATAGTGATATGATTCAAGCCAGATTCAACTATTCTTTGGGTCCTCCTCATTACCTCTTTAGCAAACGTTTCAGAGTATAATTATTTGCAATGGAATGGACCCAAGTTGGTATTAGTTATGTCTACCCAATCAGAATCCACTTTACTAGCAGTGATGGCGAGACCCCGGTGGTTATACCTCAAGGTATAAGGGAGTTGTAAGCTGGCTTAAATTTTTTAGGCTTTGCTCCTGGTTTTGAAGTCTCTGCAGGTTGACTCCTTTAAGAAGCCCCACCCGATGCTCCTGACATTTTAATTTCTGCATCAAAACCCAATATTAGATCCACAAGAAGTATGAAAAACCAGGTCAAAGATCTCACCTTTTATACACACCGGAGACAAGACCAGGCAGAGGACATCCTTAGAAAGCTTTTAAAACACCGTCGGGGTCGGGACCGGAATGGACATTGAACTCACAACAAACCATATAGCGGGATCAGAGACGAAGTTGGAATGGTAATTGGGACCAAGATCGGAATGGAAGTTAGACTTGGTATAATGAAGAAGTTTCAAATTTATATCCCATTTCGCTTCTACTTCCGACAGAGTGAAAGATATCTTAATAATTTATAGTTCATCGGAAGTGGGATCGAAGATGGATCCGACATCTATTGCAAATAAAGGCTCGAGAATAGAATTAATCCTGGATCCGACTCCAGTTAAAACAAACATGATGTCATTAGAAATTTTGACAGTAGAACGAATGACATCATGGCCAAAAATGTAGTCACCTGACAAGCCAAGGAGGCTTAAACTAACAGTACCAAACCATCCCCCATATGACTGAGGGGAAACATAGTAACTAGGGCATAATTTAAAACTAATTAGAGACGCGCAAAACCCTAGTTTACTAAAAACCTTTGACTTAAACAATTAGGGCATAACTTATCCCTACTCTAAATCAATAAGCTGAAATGCAAAAGGACCGGCAAGTAAAGTAACAGATCGAAGAACATCATATAACCATGTAGCATATGATCGACACCCCAAAAAAACCAGGTCACAATGGTACGGGCGCAAAGAAAAAACATGAAAACGACTGTTGCCAAGTAAAAACAAATGAGAAAATGGCAGACAACTAAAAAAAACAAAAACAAAGAAAGAACTTAAGACAAAGGAAATAAAACAAAACAAAAGCAAAGCAAACAAGCAAGGATTTGAACGAAAAGAGTCACGAACCTCGCAAAGAATGGCAGACCAAACAAGCACAATGAATGGCAACAAAGAAGAAAAAGAACAGAAACCCTACCTCAAAAAGAAATCCAACAGGCTGGCCTTTCATGCGAACCCGCACGCAAAATTCTTGACCTTCGATTGAATCGTGCTCCCAAATGCTCTACCTCCACTCTGGTTCAATATCACTTGTTAAACAATAATAACAACCGACATGTTAACCTTAATTAAGGTTTAAAATCCAATTTCATACATGGGAGGTGCCTATAATTAATGCCATTAATGTGTCAGGTCGGATGCGGAATCACGATGGAAAAAGGCACAAAAGTATTGTACGACCAAAGTAAAGTCAAACAGCAACAAAAAAGGCGGGAGCAAAAACGGAATGAGAACCAGGTTTGGAAACTTCGTCCAAGTTTTGAGTTTGGTTCTGGTTCCGCCAACAATGAAGAAAAGAAAAGAAAGCACCAAAAAGAAGACACCAAGATCGAAACAAGGTAATCAGCATTGATCCCAAGTCCAAACAAACAAACCAAAAAGGCAGAGGCGGAGGCAGGATGGAAACAAGTTTGGAACTTGGGATAGATCCCAAACTTAATATCCATTACGGCTTCATCTCCGTGAAAGAAAAACAAGACAAACCAAAGAGACCAATCAAAGAGATGAGCAGAATCGGAATTGGGAAGGAGTCAGGGAATGAAACTCAAAACAAGCTTCAAATCTAGATTTTGATCCAGTTTTAGTTCTGACAGAACAAAATAAAACAAAGTGTTGGAAGAAAGAACAATTCCAAACTTTGTTGAAAAACAACCAGGGACAAAAAACAAAAGAGGGGGACCCATTTTGACCAAGGAAAAAGATGGGTTGGTTATGCAAGGGATAACAGAATGTAGACCAAAACATTGAGTCTTGGCCCTAGGATATATACTATGAAAGCTTTAGACAAAACTTATGCAACTTTCCTTTGAGTGGTGTACAAAAAACTAGTAAGATATATCAATGTAGGCATATTGATAACTTATGAGGGCATGTGTACCCACTACCACACCATACTTAGGCAACAAACTGATCCATACACTGCAATGTTGAATTACACCATTAGATATCTCTATGATCTAACTATCTCCAAAGCATATATAGTCTTTAGTGCACATTTCACATCAATGACAACCAAGCTTATCAAGTTGTGACACCTGCCTCTTATGAGGTTTGGAATAAGTATAAGAATATTTGGACTATCCTTAAATAAGACAAGATAGCTAATTATATCAAGGGTATGGTGGGGAATAACCCTAACATCTCCATGGACATTTCTAAATATTGAAAGGGTGACCATGTAGTTGTTGCCCAGACTAATATTTCTCTATTAACATGGATATTATTGTTAAGGTGATTGGCCTTTCCTTAGAAGGGACATGTCTCCCTAGAAATCCCAAAAGCGACTATCAAAATGAGATGGATAAATTTTTGAAGAAAGAGGAGAAGATCAATCATCTATAGAAAGGCTTCAACAAAGATGAACTCCTAAGATTCTAGAGTAGAATGGTGAAATTTATGATGAGATATATTACTTTGGAAGGTAGGCTTAAGTGCTTATATGCCCACCTTTTCACATCATTAAGCACTTTTGTTATATTGTGAAAATGAACTTTGCATTTTTTATTATGTCCTCTCTTGAATAGTCTATTAAGACCATTCAAGATAAAGGGAAGAATGTACCCCTTCACCAAGGGTTGATTTACATATTGTATTATTTCAAGGTGGCCCTTTCCCCCTCATTGACCTCTACTAAGAAAAACATTCTCATGGTTAAAGATTTTATTAAGCCTTTGGAGGGATTCACCTCTACCCCATTCCTTGAGTCGATATTATCCTCAAACTCTCAAAGGGTAACTAGAGCCAAAGGTAAATCCCTTGTTTCAAAGGTCCCCACCTTGGGTTAAAAAAATGTTTCATTTTCCAACCCCACCCACATCTCTATTTCAAATAATTCTTATGATTTGTGGTACTCCTTCCTTGAAGGTTCCCTTATTGCCTCCCTTGTTTGTGAAGAATTTTCTTAAGCCTCCAAGTCCCCCTATCAACCAACCCTTATATCCCTCTATATTCATGTAGCCTTTTTGTTAATCTAGAAAATTCCCTTGAAGACCCTCTTTTGGATGTTATTGTTTGTGCTAGTTACACCCCTTTAAAGCTAAAAATTAATAATCTAATTGAGGCTATGAATGTTCAAAATGACCTTCTAAAATGGTTGCTCTCTCAATCAATCATGGCTAAAGATAAAATTTAGTATCTAGAAGAGAAGGTGCTCAACCATAAGGATGCATAGTTGAGTGGTATTGATGGTCATGGTCATGGGGCCCTTCTATGCTCTCTTGCTAAGTCTTTCAACAAGTGGCCCAATTGGGAAAATGAAGTTGATGATCTCATGACTATAGTTGAAACTAAGGAGGATAGGGAAAATTTGTAGGAAGAAGTGGCTATTATGCATAGCTATTTCACAAAACAATTATCAAGTATTTGTAGGAAATTGTTGATTACATCAAGGAAATAGTAAAAAATGTTATGATCACTATTTAGGTGTTCCAACAAGAGCTACGTTATATCCATGGCAAGAGGGTTGGGGAAGAATGTTAAGATGTTGTGCATTAAAAAAAGAAGGGAAAAAAAGGTAACTGTCAAACTATGCCCAATACACAAGAGGGCTAGCCCATACAAAATAAGCCTCTTTCCTTTGAATAAAAACTATAATTTTTGGTGAATGAATGGAAGGCCATTAATGGCCTCCAGCTATTGGTCAACTAGTAGATAGTCTGGTTTGTGGTTGGTCTTCTCCTATGTTTATTTTTTTCTTTTGTTGGTTTCTCTTTAGTTGTGTTTCATTTTCTTTTCAAGTGTCTCATGTCTTATAAGCTCCTCTATTTTGCCTTCATGGTTATATTGTAAGGGTACAGGCCCTTCCTAAATTTAATATAATCAAAACATATAAATATCAAAGAACTATGAATGTATAGTTAAGTCACTTTAACACATCAACTATTATTGTAAATTGATAAGTAAGAGGTATTTTCCACAACATGTCAAATTATGATATTACTATCAGGATTCAACCATGTAGTTTTATGATTCAAACTCATTGACCCATGTTTCATGAGTAGTGGTTCACAAGAAACCATCACTCATGCTAACATGAATGGTCCACTTAGTACTCATTACATCTAGGTGATGCTCACATAGGTGAAGCATTGGACCTTCTCAAGAAGTCACCCATCCCAGTACTACTCAAGCTCAAGCATGCTTAATCTTAGAGTTTTTCCCAAGCTTAAGCCCATTGAGTATGGAATCCCATTTGCAAAACCTTTAGCAAGTATTTTTCCTTATGAACCATTCATTATAGAGCCCCTTTAGCTCATCAATTGATAAGTAGGAGGTATTTTCTACATCGTGTCAATTATGATATTGCTATCATGATTCAACCATGTGTTTTTACAAGTCAAACTCATTGACCCATGTTTTATGAGTAGTGGTAATCTTTATTTTTCAACCTATCTTTATAGTAATATGTTTTTATTGTATGTAGACACTTATACATAAGATAAGAATGGTTTTTTACTAGAAATCTAATTGTAACAAAAGAGTAGATCATAGATAGAACTTAGAAGTCTAAATATTGTAGCAACAATCTCATGACAGTTTATATTTCTAGATAAAATAATATTAGACTAGAGAAACCAACACACATAAATACTAATAGAATTTTCAAAGTATATAATGAAATTAAAATCAACAAATACTCCTACCTTTCTAGCCATCAATTAAAATAGTTTATATCATTGACGTATGAGAGGAAGATTGTTAAATCAAATCTAAAAAGTAGACCCTAGAGAACTAGAACTAATTATGATAAAAAAAATGAGTTTCAATGATTAAATATTAATCTAGATAATTAATAAAATAAAGGTTCATTATTTAAGAATGTCATGATTTGAAACAAATAAAACTATTAAGAAAAAAACTTTAAGAAAATGTGAATATAATATTAATCTATATTAAACTAGATTTATTCAATTGAAAAATCATCATAAATGACTCTTCAAAAGAAAAAACTAAATCATAATCATAATTGCAAGTAGAAAAAGTAGATATAAAAGAAATTTACAATTCATATGTCTGTGCATTTATGTGTAAATAAAATAGTTCTAAATTATTTTGATAATCTTTTCCCCAATCCTCACAAAATTACCAATCAAAACATTGCTACTCTAAATTCAAAGAATCATTGGATTCTTGAAATCTACCTACTTTTGTGCTTACTCTATGTCTTTGCAACCTACTTCAGGTTTATTACGAGGTCCTTCCTTGAAACTCTAATATTCACAAAGGGTGCATGTCCATTTCCTTTACATGTGTACAAATTCATAGCATTTGTTTTCATTGTAGAATTTGTAATCTTTTTGAAATCAAAATTGTATAAATTCAATTAAAATGTAGTCACATTCACCAACACAATATAATCTTTTGTAGCTATAATGTCACATAAAATAATTAATTTCATTCATTTTCGTTTATTTCTAGTAAACTCCATCATCATTCTTCCACTTATCACACAAATAAGTAGACAATAATACAGAAGAGAAAATAAGGTAACAACTATGTAAATAAATAGAATTAACAAAAGAAACCTACCAAATGCCATCATAATATAGTCCCCTCCTAAGATATTATCATTAAAACTTGACCTCATATTCTATTAAATTAAAGTGATGTAAATCACACAACTAGAGCCCTTGTAAACAAGGAGACTAAAAACAATTTAAATATAAATATTTAACACCAATATTTATCCTAAAAATATAATGAAAATATTTTTATGAATTTTCAAAATAAGATTAATTAGAATAATTAATAGAATAATAATTTAAATAATGTCATTATATTTGAAAAGTATTGGAGAAAATAAATGAACTAAAAAACTTTGTTCACTCTTAAATTTTAAAGAGGTGAAAAATAGAAACAAAAGCAGCCACATCAAGGATCTTTGGAGTGATATATACCTCACATGCTATTTTTTACTATAATGTCGATGGTTCCCGTGGGATTATGTTCATTCAACGTGATGCGCAACTCACTAGGCCACACCGCATATTATCCACATTCTAGATCATTGATGTAAAATGGTATAAGAATTCCCATGGGATTATGTTCATTCAACGTGATGCGCAACTCATTAGGCCACACCGCATATTATCCACATTCTAGATCATTGATGTAAAATGGTATAAGAATTCCCATGGGATTATGTTCATTCAATGTGATGCGCAACTCACTAGACCACACCGCATATTATCCACATTCTAGATCATTGATATAAAATGGTATAAAAATTCTCATGTGATTATGTTCATTCAGCGTGATGCGTAACTCACTAGACCACACCGTAGATCATTGATGTTAAATGGCAATAAGAATTACCCTTCCCTCCGAGCTACAAATTCGAGTGACACTTGTTTGAAATATCAAACATGCAAAGGCTTGCCTTTGTCTCTGTAATGCCCACTGGATAAAGGAAAGCCTCTGAAACGTCAATTACTATCTGCAGCTGAAGTTAATTTTGCACATAGCTCATTACAAGTGTGATCAATGAATCAGTCTTCGCAAACAGATGAACGAGGAGAGATGGAAGGAGGAGCACCTGTAGCATTAGAAATAGAGGGAGACAGTAAGTCTGGAGAAGTTCAACACTCAGCTTCTTCAAAATCGTCGAAGCTAAAGTTCATCCCCTTGATATTCCTCATCTACTTCGAAGTCTCCGGTGGCCCCTTCGGCGAAGAGACGGCCGTAGAAGCAGCGGGACCACTGTTAGCCTTGTTGGGGTTCATCATATTCCCGTTCGTTTGGAGTATACCAGAGGCGCTGTTGACGGCAGAACTGGCGACGGCCTACCCGGGCAACGGTGGGTATGTGGTGTGGGCGTGGACTGCGTTCGGACCATTCTGGGGCTTTCTGATGGGATGGTGGAAGTGGGTAGGCGGCGTAATCAACAACGCTGCCATACTGGCCTTATCTCTGGAATACCTAAAGATCATCATCCCAGCATTTAGCCACAGTCCTCTACGAATTGTGGGCATTTCAGTGTCCACGATTGTATTGAGCTACCTCAACTTCAGTGGTCTCACCATAGTTGGGTGGACTGCAGTAATGCTCGGGGTGGTCTCACTTACACCCTTCTTCCTGATGCTTTTCTTCTCCATTCCAAAGCTGAAGCCCTCACGGTGGATGGTTCGACCGAAGGGTGACACAAAGTGGTCGCTCTACCTTAACACGCTGTTCTGGAACCTGAATTTCTGGGATAACGCGAGCACTCTGGCAGGCGAGATGGAGCACCCGCAGCGAACTTTTCCACTGGCACTATTGTACTCGGGTCTGTTGACGTGCGTGGGATACATCGTACCCCTGCCTGCAGCCACGGGTGCGCTGGAGCTGAAGAAGGACTTGTGGACAGACGGGTACCTGGCTGATGCCGCGGGGCACATCGCCGGCGCGTGGCTAAAATACTGGATCGAAGTGGGTGCTGGGTTGTCCACAGTGGGGATGTTCGAAGCTCAGCTGAGCAGCGCATCCTTTCAGCTGTTGGGCATGGCTGAGATAGGGCTCTTGCCTGCTTACATGGCCAAGCGGTCAGCTTATAACACACCCGTTTTCGGTATCCTCGTCTCCGCCGGGGGCACATTGCTGCTCTGCTTCGCCAACTTCACTACCATCGTATAGGCCGCCAATTTTCTCTACAGCTGCGGGGTGCTGCTGGAATTTGCTTCGTTTCTGTGGCTGAGGCACAAGTTTCCGGAGCTGAGGAGGCCGTACAGAGTGCCCTTGAGGATACCCGGCTTAATTGTCATAATCGCGGCGCCCCTGGCGCTGCTTATCTTTATCATGACTCTTGCTAACTTTGTTGTGTACATACTCTGTATTTCTGTCACAGTTGCGGATGTTTTGGGATACTTTTTGATGAAAGCCTGTAAGAAGAGAAATTGGATGGAGTTTGCTGTGACGGGACAGACTGGAGTTCAAAGCTTGGCTGAGGATCGAAACGAGGAGCAGGCAGAATCCAATGGAAACGTTCATGACCAGGCTTAATCTGTACCTTCGCGTGTTTAGATGAGTATCTAGTGTTTTACATATTTACAAATATTTGTTTTTAATTCGAGCCATTTGAGTGCTCGATATTTCAGCATGTTTTTTTTGTTTACGACATCCTTAGAGTAAGGTATCACGGAGGGGGCTTCCTTAAAAATCTTCCCTCATGCTGTTTATTTTAAGTTTCAAAATTTAAAGAATGAACTCTAGTGTTTTGATAAAAAATAATAAATAAATCAAAATTCTTTCATTTTTATTTTTTAATAAAAATTTAAAATTCTAGATGAGAGACAAGTGGCATAAAAAAAATTTACGCTTAGGGACAATTTTTAGGCCCACCCCAATTTCACCAATTCATTTCTAAAAAGTAGGGGCTCCTATTTTTCTGGAAAAGATTCTAATTAATCCTGCAGCACAATTTATTTTCTCATAGGATGTCTGTTCAATGAAAATAGAAGCCCAAGCCTCCCATGGGACCATATAGTTAAAGCGTGGCACTCAAAAAAAGTCTTTAAAATAAATTTAAGATTTTGATTATTCCATATAGTTAAAGCGTGGCACTCAAAAAAAGTCTTTAGAATAAATTTAAGATTTTGATTATTTTTAATATGAGTTTAGAAACTTTAAATTGAAAATCTTTTCAAAATAGAATATAATTGTTTTTCAACTTTTAACATATTTTTAACAAGATTTATTTTTAATATGAATTTAGAATTTTTTTAATAAATTTATGATTTTTAGATTTATTACTAATTATTACTGTTTTCTAATTTTACATTATTTTACTAATATATATCTATAGATATGAGTAATAACATAACAAGAATTTCATTTTTTGTCAAGATACATAATTTGTGTCTTTTACAGGTGATTGGAGAGCTTCCAATTTTATTGGTGAGCATTTATATGTTTTAAAATTTCTCTGAAATTTTATTTTTGCTTTTATAAATAATTTTTTATTTTTCCAATTTTATTGGTGAGCATTTGTATATTTTTTAATTCCTCTCAAATTTTATTTGGCTTTTATAAATGATATTTTATAGTACATGTTAAATGAAGTTATTAAGCTTCTACATGCGAGGAGTATGAATGAAAACAAACAAAGAATTAGAAGTAAAATAATTAGTGTGAGAGAGATAGAGATTAAACAGATAAATATCAAATTCTCTTTATGTATATGTCAATATGGAGTATTCAACCATATTACAATAACATTTAAACAAAATATAATATTATTAATACTTGTCTGTCTTAATTAAAAAATATTTCATGTTCTATTAAAATTAAATTTATTTTATATTTCATATGATTATTTCTAGTTAGGTTTGAAATTGATATTTAAATATGTTTTTAGATAGATAATTTTTTGAGGATTAAATTATTTTCAATTTTATATAATTATTTTTTGCTAGGTTTTAAATTGATGTTTAAATGTGATTTTAGATAGATGAATTTAAGGGTTGAACTATTTTTAATTTTATATAATTATTTGTTGCTGAAATTGGCATTTAAATATGTTTTTAGATAGATGAATTCATAAATTAAATTAATTTTGATTTTATATAATTATTATTTTATTTTATTTTGGCAAAAGGCATATAGCCTATAATATATTATATATATGAAAAGCTAGGGATTACATAAGCTAGAATTATAGTACTAGCAAGATAACATTAATAAGCAAAATTTAGACTGAAATACTAAAGCTAGTACCAACTAGTGTTTGATATGAACATGAAGGCCTGGTAAAAAAATTACACTTTATGTGTGTACATTGATGCAAGAGTAGTATAATTAGAACCAAAATAACAAAGAATTGAAGTTTTCAGCTAACATTCGTCCATTAGGCCCGCAACATTTGGAATAGCTAAACCACTACTCCATTGATCATCATCCCTTTGCAGAGTATTGGGATTTTCAAACACTCCATTGTTTTGCTCCTCCTTTGCAACGATGATACGTTCTGGAATTTCCCTACATAGAGGTTGAACAGAGACTGTATTTGCCCGACCCTCAACCACATCCTCGCTTCGTTGTTCCAAGTCAACTGCAACAATTTTTGGAGATCCTACAATAATGTTTGTGAGAGCAACTTCTCTTGAACCATGGCAGATATGATGCGACAGAACAAAAGAGACTACAAAAAATGTTTCCTTACAATTATCAACCATTGCAAGGCCAAGTGTTTGGGCATGAGTATTAAGAACCCTATACAAAGTCCATGGGTCATCGTCATGAAGGCCCTTCTTTAAGGCGGCATAAACATCTCTATATGCAATCTTTTTCCTTACATACTTTTTTTGAAAAAGCCCTCCAATATAAGTTTTTCCTTTCATCAATTTGTATGAATGAACAGCCTGAAGGAGTTCATCCTCGTCCATGAAATTTACCACAGTTGCTTCTTTTACCATTAATGACAGTAGCTCAAAGGATTGAAGCAAATCCATTGCATTAGATAAGAAAATGGAAACCAATTGTGTAGGAAATAACAGCCTCGGCAAGTCTGGGTAGAGAATATCATGACCAATTATAGTTTTAATGCTATCTAGCAGGCTTGGACATGAGACCCTAAAGACTTTTGATAACAGAAAATCAGAGGCTTCTTCCAAAAATAAGAGTTCACCTTCACGAATTTGCACCTCAATTCTGAAATTTAAATGCAAATTCTCCATTGAGGACACCCGAGCTTTAAAATTATGAACCAGAGAAAAGAAAAACAGTATTTAAAAAGTCTCACGGGGGTAATAAAATCACCTTTCAAGACGATTGCTTGTGAAGTAACCTTAATTTCGAACCAGACAACCTGCAAATTCTTACAACGCCTCTTCCATATTTTCAACAGACGAAGAAAACCCTAGCACTTAAGACCATACCCAAAATGGAATGAGAGTAAAGACAGTTTTAAAATGATAGGATTTGTACGAAGGCAATCAATATCCATCATGAATGAAACACTAGACTTGGAACATTAATTCGCACAAGATTTTACTACTAAAGCACGATTTTGAAGGAAGCCACCATTATAAATGACGATTGTTACAAACTCCAAGAAAATCGTGTACTCCAAATGCTTTTGAAATGAATTTGATGTCAATTCAAAAGATTGACACTTGTTTGAAGTTATTCTAATCAAACACCAGGTGTACGAAATCACCCACAATGTCATGCGATGAAAAGACAATAGGTGCACAAATATTGATGAATAAAAAGGAAAAGTGTTAGGGAGCTCAAATGGCAAATTAAATCACATGTATACTATAACATTGGAGTTTTTGATGTCCACTCAGCTTGCCATGACACAACTCAAAAAGCAATCATCGAATGATGACTCATCATAATTTTTACATGTGTTCCTAGATGGTGACGATTGTTCATACCACCGGAAAGTTTTACAGATTTGATGACAACTTCACCAAAGATTTGCCATTAAAATAGGGTTGTGGGCATTAATTGCATGAAGTGGGAGTTCACACCATATTTTAGCAATAAAGCAGTAATGAAACCAAGCTTCCCGAGAAATCCTACAAAATTAAAACGTTAGAAATCAAGTTTCATAATTAAATTTTTCCATATAGTCATTTAAAAACGACCATTTTGAAGAGTGTGTTGTCCTGTTTGAAATAAACTTGGTTTTTTCCAAATTTAAGCCAAAAACATATATTCCAATTATTTGTTCTTCCTTAGGTCCTTAGCATTTCTTTTGTCTTCATCTATAATAGTTTGTAAAACTTTTGGAATGAAGTGAAGACCTTCCTCAAATGTTACTTCTTCTTGATCTTGCACATAAGCCAAATTTGCAAGAAAATCTACAACTCGATTTCCTTCTCTATATATGTGTGTGATATGGAAGTTTTCCAATGAATCTATTAGTTTCCATATTTGAACAAGAAAATAATTAATTTTCCAGGAACAATGATTTCTCTCCCTACAAGTGCATTAATTATTATTTGGTTCTCCTTCAACATGAAGATGTAAACATTTCTGATTTACTGCCATTTAAAGTCCTAATAGAAGACCATGCACTTCTGTAATATTATTTGTACCTGGGGCCAACTTTACTGATTTTGCACACAACAGATTCCCCTCAGATTTTCTTATCACAATACATGTTCCTGATTTTCCAGGATTGCCTTTAGAGGCACCATCGAAATTCAATTCAACAAACTCAAAGGAAGGTGGTTTCCACTTTATCTATTTCCTATCCACTTTGTTGTTAATTGGAATATGTAAACTTCCTTTAAAAGGAATGGCTAAGCTTTGCCAATTTTTAAGCATCTTAGAATCCCAATTTGTGAAAATTCAGCCTACATTTTTAGCTAAATGCATGAAGGAATTTGTAATTTCACAAATTGAACCCTCCATTTTGATTAACACTTGATTAATAGTTGAAGGATGCTTACAAAATATTCTTTTTTTTTTTCCCGCTAAAGACACCATAAAACTGTAGATAGAATGATTTTCCAAATGCTAGCAAACAAGGACAATTGATACAAGAGAGGCCAACTAGAGAACAGATCCCAAATTGAATTTGGTAGAGGTCCATACCAACTTAATTTACTCTAAATGAATTTCCAACAAGTATTAGCAAACGAGCATTGAAGAAAAATATGGTTGACATCCTCTACAAATGTGTCAGACAATACACATTTAAAAGGCTCTGCAATCCCTATGGAATACAATCGAGCACTTGTTAAAAATTTATTTGTTAGAGCTAACCAAGAAAAACAACCCGCCTTTGGCAATATTGTAGAATTCCAACAAAAAAACAAAACTCTTTTTGGATTTAACTGGGTTTCTCTATTCATCAAAGCTTTATATCCCAATCTCACTGTATAATGTCCCAACTTTGAAGGAGCCCAAATAATCTTATCGTTTTCATTTTTCATAAAGATGACTCTCTTAGTTAACAAATTATTTAGATTCATTTGCAGATCTTGTGGAAGAGTAGGGCTTGCAAACTTCTTCCAGAGTACCCTTCCTGTAAGTTTATTAGTTTCTTGAAAATAATTACTTACTTGTGAACCCTAGATTGGAGTTATGTAATGTTGAATTTGATGGAATTCATGCTTTGAAGCCAACGGTGGATGTCCTTTCCAAGAATCCAACCAGAAATCTTCCTTGACCCCATTATTTATCTCCCAAGTAATATATGGAATTATAATTTTTCTGCAAGTTATCAAGAAATTCCACATAACAGAACCTTGTGGAGGATCAAGAACTAAAAAAATCCTATCAGGTGATGGGGTATCTAGGTATTTTCTCTGCATGATTTTACACCATTTTGCATGTGGTTTAGAATACATGTGCCAAACTAGTTTAGCACCTAGTGATATTTTTCTCGCAGTTAAATTGTGTATTCCAACACCTCCATTTAACTTTTCTTTATAGAGATTATCTAAGGAGACCAAAGGAAAAAAAAATTATCCATCCATATTACCTTTCCATAGAAAATTTCTTATCAACTTCTCAAGAATCACAACAGTCCTTGGAGCCTTCAGAACTGCCATATAATTATTTGGTATTGCTGAAAGTACTGATTTGATCAAAAGAATCCTTCCATAAATGGATAACCATCTTCCCTTCCATCATGCTATTCTTGTTTGAATACTTTTTATAACATTATCCCAATAGGAAACCTTGGTTGCTCCAGCAAAGAAAGGTATGCCTAAGTACTTGCTTGGAAATTTAGTCTCTTGAAAACCTAAGATATTGACAATATTCTGCTTTATGCCAGATGTTGTATTGAAAAGAAAAATCTTAGATTTTGATGGATTTATTTTTTGGTCAGATGTTGATGTATAAATATCAAGAACATTCTTAATTTGCTTAGCTTCTTGAACAGTTGCTCTTTCAAATAATAAAGTGTCGTCAGCAAAAAGAGAGTGGGTTGTTGTAACATCAATTGAAGGAATATTTAATTATTTTTTGCTAGGTTTGAAAGTGATATTTAAATGTGTTTTTAGATAATTGAATTTGAAATGTATATGAAAAATAAAATAAATTTGTAAAACAAAATAATTTCAAATTGAGGATGTATAATGTATTTATGATATTTGTAATTGCACATATGAAATTAATAAATTAATTTATAGTAACTTATTCTAATTAAATATTAAATGAAATGTTGACTACAATTTTATAATTTGAAGAATCAATCAGAAAATATTAATACAATTTTACAATTTACAATAATTATATTATGTAATATATTTATTCTTAAAATAATATTTTATGCATTAACATATAAATTCTATTTCTATATATAATTTTTTCTTTATCAATAAAATTTATTATGTGCAATTTAATTTTACTTATTTAAAGAATTTAGTGCATGCATAGTTTCTATGTAAAGTTTCTAACATAATTATTTTATAAAATAATATTTCATAGATTACTAATATTTAGCTACTTTAATAATATGTCTTCAAAAAAGAAGCAAGCTACTATTTATTATGTATGATTCATAAAATCAATAGTAATGTTTAATATAAATATTTTTATAAAAAAAAATCATAAATTTAACATTTTTTTGATAATTTATAATCTTTATTATTATAAACTTTCTTAATGTTAGGATTTATATTTTAGTATTTAACATTTTCATTCATTTGTTTATAGTATCTTTATTTACTAGGGTTTAAAGTGTGGTTAATAGTTATTATAAAGTTTTTTATTTAAAGTTTAGTCAAAGTTAGGGAGAGTTAGAGATAATAGGATTTTAATAATTGATTTTTAATTAATATTGAGAGCATAGGATTTTAATAATTAATTTTAACTAGCATACAATTTTTAACAACTAATCAATCTATTTTACAAGCCTTTTATGTGTGTAGGCTAAACTTAATTTATGGGACAATGAATTTATTCATTTAAAAAATTTATATTATTTTGATGACGAATTTCTTTGTTTTCTAAAACATACCCTCTTTGAACAAATCCTAAAAAGAAACCAATGTTAAAAAGTCACATATTTGCTATTAAAAACACGGTCTCAAAATATCATTCATTTTTAATTTCCAAGTATACTAGAAGGAACAAAGAACACTCCAAAATTGAGCAAACATGGGGAGACATTTTCATTGCGGTTCATGCTATAGAAACTAACCATGTGAATCCTACTACTTTATGTGGTTTTGACTAAAGTTTGTTTAAAGTGTGGACTAATTTATATATTTTAAAACAATACTTTAAAATTCAAGTTATCAATATTATTAGGGAAATTTGTAATTTTTATATTGAAATACTCATCCTCCTTTGACTTATATTTTGTTATTTCTTTCATTAAGACATGTGCTTCACATTATACATGTTTACAATTATTATATTATTGTGTTAAATTAGGCTCATGAGATTATCCTATTTGGTCCCTAGATCTCTCATTCACTATCCTAGATTCAATTCATAGGTGTAGGTTTGACCCAAAATGTTTCGATATATGTAGATTTGAAGCTCTAAATTTAAATCAAGTTGATCTTAGCTAACATGTGTATGTACATATATGTGATATGCCATTAAATATAAGGATTGTAACATAGAAAAAGGTAACCCTAGGTCCTAATGTGAAGAACCTAAGATTCAATTTGTGGGTTTGTTTCTAAGTTTTATTCAAGAGGGAGATCAAGAAGGTCAATAGATTGACTATCAACCATGAAGGTGATCCAATAAAACCTAGATATCCCTCTTTAATTGAATAGAAATAGATTGGAATTGATTTTCCTTAATCACCTTAATTAAACTAAGTGACGGGTAATATATAAAATACAAGATCCTGACAAACAACAGATTGAAAACACAGTTTGCAGCCAGATCTGGGAAGTGTAGGAGACTTTGTACCTATCTTGAAAAATTGGTTATGGAATGTACACAAGAGGAAAGGGATGCCTAGGGGCATATGGATCTTTGATAGATTGTCCTACTCTACTTTTGGATCCTCTGGTGGCAAATCTGAGCTTCTGATTTGTCTCCAAAGTTGTCAAAATGTTGTCGAATAATTCTATAGGTGAATTTTCATGGCTTGACAAGATTAAGGGCTTTGAATGCAACAATAAATAATATATCTTCAAGCTTTCTTCAATCCTCTTTACATCTAAAAATTGCACACTCAAAGAAAGGGAAAATGTTGGGCCATTTATGGGCTTGCCTCAGTCAAACCCTGTGTAAGTGTTTCCACTTTCACAATGGTAATGTCAATGATAAATGGATAATTGAAAGGAAGGAATGATGAAGTAATAATGTGTTGTAAATTATCACCCTTCAATGGATTCTTTGAAGGACTAAATTCATACACATCACCTCAAGTTCTTGGATATTTCAAGTGCTTGAATGCTTGAATGCTTTGGAGACTTACAAAAGCGTTAGCCTTCACAAAACAATGATAACATGAACACACACATAAATTGACATGATGTTGGATTTTGAATTGCTACAATAAATTACTGATATGTTGCTCTTGACTTTCCCTTGACAATAATTTTTTTCTCATGAATGCTTGTTAATAACTGCTAGATTGTAAATGATGTAATAACTAGGTATTTATATCCAATCATGCTAATTTCCTAAAAATTAAATATGAAAAGCCCACATTTGAAATTTAAAATTTGAATGTTAAAATGCCAATAATGACATATTAAAAATTGGTCCCTGGTAGAATAGGGGGACCCATACACCTCGAGACATATGGGTATTGGCCTTATTTTTCATGATACAATGTATCGGTGGAAAAACATTAATTTCTTGCATTTGTTCAATGCTTGTAATCTGTCAAAAAATGGTAAAAATAAGCCTTTGAATGCATAATTTAGGAAACTAGGTGCTCAATTTGGTCTAATAAATTAAGGGGGACAAAACATAGTGTGAAATTCTTAGGGGTGAAATTTTTTGACACTACATTGAGCTCCCACTTTAGTGAGGGTATGAAATTATGCTTTGACTTGAACACTAAAGTAGAAAAATATATATCAAGAGGGGTCTAATTGTCTAAATGTTGAAGAGATAGGATGAAAAAGGATCTAGGGGGAGAAATCCCCAAGGATCCAAGATCCCATGGTAAACCAACATAAGAACAACGTAACACACATGCATGCATGATATACAACAAGACAAAATACACAAACATACATGTCAGAAAACATAAAGTAAAATGAGGGTATGGATAATCAAGGGCTAGAAAACTATGTTATGTTGGATTAGCACCAAATGTGTTGATGAATCACACCATGGAAAATCTTGGTGAATCATAGAAGGGGAGGCAACATGAGCTTGTGAGGATCACTTTTCATTCAAGAGGGAGATCAAGAAAGTGAATAGATTGACTATCAACTATGAAGGTGGCCCAATCAAACCTAGTTCTCCTTCTTTAAGGGATTGGAAATATATTGGAATTGATTTTCCTTAATCACCCTAATTAAACTAGGTGACATAATATGTAAAATAAAAGATCTCAATAATAACAGATTGAAAACATAGTTTGCAAGAAGATCCGGGAAGTGTAGGAGACTTTGTACCTATCCTAAAAAATTGGTTCTAGCATACACAAGAGGAATGGGATGCCTAGGGGCATATGGATCTCTGATAGGGTATCTTGTGCTAGTTTTGGGGTCTTGTAGTGACAAATTTGAGCTTTTGATTTCTATTTCCAAAGTTTTTGGAATATTGTCAAATAGTTCTATAGGTGAGTTTCTATGGCTTGACAAGATTTAGGGCTTTGAATGCAATAATGAATAAGTTTTCTTCAAGCTTTCTTCAATCATCTATAGAACTAGAACGTGCACACTCAAAGAGAAGGAAAATGTTGGGCCATTTAGGGGCTTGCCTCAGTCAAACCCTGTGTAAGTGTTTCTAGTTCCACAATGGCAAGGCCAATGATAAATGGATAATTGAAAGGAAGGAATGATTAAATCATAAAGTTCTACAAACAACCACCCTTTAATGGCTTCCTTGAAGGAATGAAGTCATACACATCAAGGTAAAATCACAATACTGTGTCTCACTTTTTGCCCAAGATGGACATTTACATTAAGATATTTTTAACTTCAAATCTTCATGTTTTAAGACCTATAGTAGCTAAACCATTGAGAATTTAAAGATGATGAAAACTAGTGATTTGTGGCAATTTGTGTGTAGACTCTAAATATTATTTTTTCAAATTTTCTGAAATTAATCATGAATCTTTCAACATCTCCTTTAATAACTAGTTTTAAACAAAAAATAACATTTTTAGAAAGCAACATTTGTGTCATACAACATAAAAAAAATTCTATAAAGGATTAAATTCTAATTTTTGAAATATAGAATCTCAACATCAATATCTAGGAAAATGATTTTTTTCATGTTTTTGTTGCATTTTTTTTTAATTAATTTTTGAAGTCATTGTAACTATAATCTGGACATACGTTTGTGTTATACAACCTAAATTGTTGTGTTATATCGAAATCCTTTTCTTTTATGAAACAAGGACATCAATACTTAGGGAAAGGGTATTTTTGGAAAAAAAAATTGCAATGGTTTACTATTTTTCCACCTCTGCACAACAAAGAGCTTGATGTTCAGAGAAAATCCTATGTTTAGTAAAAATTGAAAATTGAATACATGATAAAATGAAAACATATCAAATCTGTACTTGTTAGAAAGCTCATTTTGAGGGCTACAATCTTGCAAAGTATAATATTTATATGAAATTATTTAATCCATCAAAAGGTAAAGAAAAAAGGTTTTTTCTCCAGCATTTTGATAGGTGCGAAGGAGACTCCATTGTGGGTATGATTTAATACTAGAGGTGTTCTATCTGAGATTTTTTGATTTAAGGGGGTCTTATCTATCCCTCTTCAATTAAAACCCTTAATATGAAGCCTCTTAAGACTTAAATCATTAGTTTTTATAAAAACAATGATTTCAGGAAAAAATTAGCACATCCCAAAAGTGAAACACACTATTGTGGTAGCACCCATCACCTCAAGGTCTTGGATCTTTCTTGCTTGAATTATTGAATGCTTTGGAGACATACAAAAGTGTTAGCCTTCACAAAACAATGATAACATGAACACACATAATTTGACATGGTGTTGGATCTTGAATTGCTACAATAAATCACTGAAATGTTACTCTTAACTTTCCCTTGACATTTTTTTTCTTATGAATGCTTGACAATAACTGTTAGCTTGCAAATGATTTAATAACTAGGTATTTATATGAAATTATGCTAATTTCTTGAAAATTAAATCCCAAAAGATGACTTTCAAATTTTGAATTTTGAATGTTAAAATGTTGGCAGCGACATATTAAAAACTAGTCCTCGACAAAATAGTGGGACCATACGCCTATGGGCATATGGGTCTTGGCCTTATTTTCCAAGATGCAATGTATCGGTGGAAAAAAATTAATTGCTTTCATTTGTTCAATGCTTGCAATCTCTCAAAAATGGTAAAAATAGGCATTGGAATGCATAATTTAGGAAATCAGGTGTTGAATTAGGTACAACAAATTAAGGGGAACAAAGCATAGTGTGAAATTGTTAAGGGTGACATTTTTAAACACTACATTTAGCCCCCACTATAGGGAGAGCATGAACTTACGCTCAAACTCACACATAAGTAGAAAAATATATATCAAGATGGTTTTGATTGTCCAAATGATGAATACATAGGATGACAATGAATCTCGGGGAGAAATCCCAAGGATTCAATATCCCATGGTAAGCTAACATAAGCACAAAGGAACACACATGCATCCATGATATGTAACAAGAAAACATACATGTCAAAAACATGAAGCAAAAGGAGGGTATGGATAATCACGGGCTAGCATATTATGTTATGTTAGGATCCACACCAAATGTGTTCATGAATCACACCATGTAAAATATTGGTGAATCGCAAAAGGGGAGGCAACACAAGCTAGTGAGGATAGATTTTCATTCAAGAGGGAGATCAAGAAAGTGAATAGTTTTACTATCAACCATGAAAGTGGTCCAATAAAACCTAGATCTCCTTCTTTAAGGGATTAGAAATATATTGGAATTTATTTTCTTTGATCATCCTAATTAAACTATGTGACATAATATGTAAAACACAATATCCCAACAAATAATAAATTGAAAACATAGTTTGTAGGCAAATTTGGGAAGTGTAGGAGACTTTGTACCTATCCTAAAAAATTGGTTCTTGCATACACAAGAGGACTGGGATGCCTAGGGCCATATGAATCTCTGATAAGGTATCTTGCTCTACTTTTGGGGTCCTCTAATGACAAATTTGAGCTTCTATTTTTTTCTACAAAGTTGTTAGAATGTTGTCTAATAATTCTATAGGCGATTTTATGTGTATTGACAAGATTTAGGGCTTTGAATGAAACAATGAATAATTTTTCTTCAAGCTTTCTTCAATCCTCTTCAAACCTAGAATGTGGACACTCAACGAGAGGGAAAATGTTGGGCCATTTTGGGGCTTGCCTCAATCAAACCCCATGTAAGTGTTTCCACTTCCACAATGGCAATGTCAATGATAATGGATAATTGTAAGGAAGGAATGATGGAATTACAAAGTGTTGCAAATCATCACCCTTTAATGGCTTCCTTGAAGGACTGAAATCATACACATCAACCCAAGGTCTCGTATCTTTCTTGCTTGAATTATTGAATGGTTTGGAGACTTGCTAAAGCATTAGCCTTCACAAAACAATGATAACATGAACACACATAGAATTTGACATGATGTTGGATCTTGAATTTTTGCAATAAATCACTAAAAAAAATCTCTTGCCTTTCCCTTGACAATATTTCTTTGCTCAAACATGCTTGGAAATAACTGTTAACTTGCAAATGATGTAATAATTAGGTATTTATATTCAATTATGCTAATCTCTTGAAAATTAAATCCCAAATCCCACATTTGAAATTTGAATTTTAAATGTCAAAATATCGATGGCGACATATTGGAAATTGGTCCTCAACACAATAGGGGGACCCATACACCTATAGACATATGGCTCTTGGCCTTATTTTCCATGATTCAATGTATTGGTGGAAAAATATTAATTCCTTATATTTGTTCAATGCTTGCAATCTCTCAAAAAACTATAAAAATAGGCTTTGGAATGCATAATTTAGGAAATTGGGTGCTCAATTAGGTCTAATAAATTAAGGGGGAAAAAACATAATGTGAAATTGTTAAGGGTGACATTTTTTGAAACTACATTTAGTTCCCACTTTAGTGAGAGTATGAACTTATGCTCAAACTCACACTAAAGTAGAAAAATCTATATCAAGATGGGTCTAATTGTCCAAATGTTGAAGAGATGGGATGACTAAGGATCCACACCAAATGTGTTCATAACTCACATAATTCCAAAGCTTGGTGAATCACAAAAGGGGAGGCAACATGAGCTAGTGAGTATCGCTTTTCATTCAAGCGGGAGATCAAGAAAGTGAATAGATTGACATCAACTATGAAGGTGATCAAATCAAACCTATATCTCCTTCTTTAAGCGATTAAAAAATATTGTAATTAATTTTTTTTAATCACCTTAATTAAACTATGACCTAATATGCAAAATACAAGATCTTTACAAATGACAGATTGAAAACACTATTTGTAGGAAGATTTGGAAAGTGCAAGAGAATTTGTACCTATCCTAAAATATTGGTTCTAGCATACACAAGAGGATTGGGATTCCTAGGGGCATATGGATCTGTGATAGGGTGTCTTTCTCTTCCTTTCGAGTCCTTTGATGATAAATCTAATCTTCTAATTTTTGTCCCCAAAGTTGTTGGAATTTGTCAAATAATTCTATAGGTGAGTTTCTATGGCTTGACAAGATTTAGTTCTTTCAATGCAACAATGAGTAATTTGTCTTCAAGTAGTGATAACTTTAAGAAACCCCCATCAAAAAAAGATATAACATCCTAGTGAATCTTTCATTTTCTAGGGAAAAAATATTAAATTCTATTGGCAAACCTTTCCTTTTTTTGAAAAAATATTAATTTTATTAGTGATTTTTTAACATCGCTAAAATTTTGTAGAAAATTTTGGAAAATCTTGGAAAATAATAGGAAAATATATTAATTATGATGTCGAATCCTTCCAATCTAAAAAAATAATTCTTATGGAAAAAGTAGGAGCTTGAGGGTGGAAATTATCAATGGGTTTAATAAGTAGATTATAATGTTTACTTCTCACCATTGATTTAAAATATAATCTAACAACCATTATTGTATTCTACAAGGTCAAATGTACCAATGATCTGTAATGCTCATGGGGCCCAAAATTGGCTTTTGGATTGCTATCCAAAAGCAATTTTGGGCCCCATGAGCATTACAAATCACCGAGACATTTTACCTCATGGAATACAATGAGGGTTGTTAGATTATATTGTAAATCATTGGTGGAAATTAAAGATTGGAAATATATCCCTAAATTAATTAAGAATTGTGATACACCATTGGTGAATTAATTTAGGCTTCTATTATAACTTATTAAATTTAGGTGAATCTGATCTATCATGTATTGAAATTGTGGTGAATTTTTAACTTAATTTTTTTAATAAAATAAATTCTTTGGAAAATTAAATAAGACTAAAATAAAATTTTGTAAAAATGTGGTGATTTAGTTCGCATTATAGCTCGAACTATTAGCCAATTTTTGATTCCTAAATTTTAACTATTTGCTAATTGATGAATATTAGCCACTAAAAAAATCACTGTCTTCAAGATTTCTTCAATACTCTTCAAAGCTAGAACCTACACACTCAAAGAGAGGGAAAATATTAGGCCATTTAGGGGCTTTCCTTAGTCAAACCCTGTGTAAGTGTTTCTAGTTTGATAATGTCGATGCTAATGATATATGGATAATTGAAAGGAAGGATTGATGAAATCATAAAGTATTGCAAATCTTCACCCTTCAATGGATTCCTTGAAAGATTGAAATCATACACATCACCTAAAGGTCTTGGATCTTTCTTTCTTGAATTCTTGAATTCTTTGGAGACTTGCAAAAGCATTAGCCTTCATAGAACAATGATTACATGAACGCATACAAAATTTGACATGATGTTGGATCTTGAATTGCTACGATAAATCATTGAAATGTTTCTCTTAAATTTCCCTTGACAATATTATTTTTCTCATGAATGCTTGTCAATACTATTAGCTTGCAAATGATGTATTAACTTGGTATTTCTATGCAATTATGCTAGTTTTCTAAAAATTAAATCCCAAAAGCCGACATTTAAAATTTGAATTTTGAATGTTAAAATGTTGACATCGACATAATAAAAATTGGTCCCCAACATAATAGCGGGACCCCTACGGCTATGGGAATATGGTTCCTGGCCTTATTTTCCAAGATGCATTGTATTAGTGACAAAACATTAATTTCTTGCATTTGTTCAATTCTTGCAATCTCTCAAAAAATGGCAAAAATAAGCCTTTGAAAGCATAATTTAGGAAATTAGGTACTCAATTAGGTCTAATAAATTAAGGGGGACAAAAAATAGTGTGATATTTCTAAGGGTGACATTTTTTGACACTAGATTTAGCCCACACTTTAGTGAGAGTATGAACTTACACTCAGACTTACACTAAAGTAGAAAAATATATATCAAGAGGAATCTTATTGTCCAAATATTGAAGAGATAGGATGAAAAAGGATCTAGGGGGAGAAATCCCCAAGGATCAAATATCCCATGGTAAGCCAACATAAGCACAAAGGAACACACATTCATCCATGATATGCAAAAACATGAAGCAAAAGGAGGGTATGGATAATCACAAAATTACATGTCAAAAACATGATGCAAAAGGAGGGTATGGATAATCATGGGCTAGAAAATTATGTTATGTTAGGGTCCACACCAAATTTAATCATGACTCACACCATGGAAAATCTTGGTGAATCACAAAAGGGGAGGAAACACAAGCTAGTGAAGATCACTTTTCATTCAAGAGGAAGATCAAAAAAGTGAATAGATTGACTATCAATCATGAAGGTGATCCAATCAAACCTAGATCTCATTCTTTAAGGGATTAGAAATAGATCAGAAATTATTTTCCTTAATCACCCTAGTTAAACTATGTGACCTAATATGTAAAACATGAGATCCTGACAAATAATAGATTAAAAACATAGTTTGTAGGAAGATTTGGGAAGTGTAGGAGACTTTGTACCTGTCCTAAAAAATTGGTTTTGGCATACACAAGAGAACTGGGATGCCTAGAGGCATATGGATCTCTGATAGGGTGTCTTCTCTACTTTTGGGGTCCTCTTGTGACAAATTTGAGCCTTTGATTTTTATCTCAAAAAAATTCAAAATGTTGTCAAATATTCTATAGTGAGTTTGTGTGGCTTGACAATATTTAGGGCTTTAAGTGCAACAATGCATAATATTTCTTCAAGTGTTCTTCAGTCCTCTTCAAATCTAGAACCTACACACTCAAAGAGAGGAAAATTTTGGTCCATTTTGGGGATTTCCTCAATCAAACCCTGTGTAAGTTTTTATGTTTCCACAATGGCAATGCCAATGATAAATGGATAATTAAAAGGAAGGAATGATGAAATCACAAAGCGTTGCAAATCATCACCCTTCAATGGCTTCCTTGAAGGAATAAAGTCATAAACATCACCTCAAGGTCTCATATCTTTCTTGATTGAATGCTTTGAAGACTTACAAAAGCATTAGCTTTCACAAAACAATGATAACATGAATACACATAGAATTTGACATGATGTTGGATCTTGAATTGCTACAATAAATCACTGAAATGTTGTTCTTGACTTTCCCTTGATAATATTATGTTACTCATGAATATTTTTCAATAATTTTTATGTTGCAAATGATGTAATAATTAGGTATTTATATTCAGTTATGCTAAATTCCTAAAAAATTAATCCCAAAAGTTGATGTTCAAGTTTTGAATTTTGAATGTTAAAATGCCAACACTGACATATTAGAAATTGGTCCCCGAAAGAATAGGGAGACCCATACACCTATGGGCATATGGATCCTGACATTATTTTCACATATGCAATGTATCAGTGGAAAAAAAAAAAAATCTTGCATTTGTTCAATGTTTGTAATCTCTCAAAAATCATAAAAATAGGCCATGGAATGCATAATTTAAGAAAATATGTGCTCAACTAGGTCTAAGAAAATAGGGGAGAAAAAACATAGTGTGAAATTGTTAAGCATGACATTTTTTGACACTATGTTTATCCCCGACTTTAGTGAGAGTATGAACTTATCTTCAGACTCACACTAAAGTAGAAAAATATATATCAAGAGGGCTTTGATTGTCCAAATGTTGAAGAGATAAGATGAAAAAAAATCTAGGGGGAGCAAGCCCCAAGGATCCAAGATCCCATGGTAAACCAACATAACCACAAAGAACAAACATACATGCATGATATGTAATAAGACAGCATACATAAACATACATTTCAAAAAATATGAAGCAAAAGGAGGGTGTGGATAATCATGAGCTAGAAAATTATGTTATGTTAGGATACACACCAAATGTGTTCATGACCCAAACCATGGAAGATCTTGGTGAATCACAAAAGAGGTGGCAACACGAGCTAGTGAGGATCACTTTTCATTCAAGAGGGAGATCAAGAAAGTGAATAGATTGACTATTAACCATGAAGGTGATCCAATTAAACCTAAATGTCCTTTAAGGGATTAGAAATAGATTGGAATTAATTTTCCTTAATCACCTTAATTATACTATGTGATCTAATATGTAAAAAATACAATATCTCAACAAATAATAGATTGAAAACACAGCTTGTAGGAAGATCTGGGAAGTGTAAGAGACTTTGTACCTGTCCTTATAAAAATTTAGTTCTGGCATACACAAGAGGATTGGGATGCCTAGGGACATATGGATCTCTGATAGGGTTTCCTCTACTTTTGGGGTCCTCTGACGACAGATGTGAGCTTGTGATTTTTGTTTCCAAAGTTGTCGAAATGTTTTCTAATAAATCTATAGGCGATTTTTTGTAGCTTGTCAATATTTAGGGCTTTGAATGCAATAATGAATAATTTGTCTTGAAGCTTTCGTCAATCCTCTTCGAACCTAGAACTTGCACACTCAAAGAGAGGGAAAATTTTGGGCCATTTATAAGGTTGTCTTAGTCAAACTCTATGTAAGTGTTTCCACCTCTACAATGGTAGTGTCAATGATAAAAGGATAATTGAAAGGAAGGAATGATGAAATCACAAAGTGTTGCAAATCATCACCCTTAAATGAATTACTTGAAGGATTGAATTCATACACATCACCTCAAGGTCTTGGATATTTCTTGCTTGAATTCTTTGAAGACTTACAAAAGCGTTAGCCTTCACAAAACAATGAAAACATGAACAAAAAACAAAAAAAATCGCATGAATTTTGTCTCTCTCACTTTGACATCAATGGAAAAGGATAAAATATTTTTTATTGTTCTCCCCCTTTGACATAGAACAAAGATACTTGCAACTGCTCTCAACACTCCCCCTTAGGATTACACACCAATCAACTCAAAAAAATTTGCATCATGACAAAATATATTCCATATTGCAACAATGTTACTACCTACTCCCCTTTAGAGGTACCCATAAACATCAGTACAAATAAAGAATGAATCCATAGATCCATTGGATTAATGCATCTCCATATGCATCTAGTTTGAAGGAGGAGAAATAATCCCCAACATATATCGAAGATACTCAAAAGTATCCTTAAAAAAGAGCCTTAGTGAATATGTCAACAATTTGATCCTTTGTAGGTACATATTCAAGCTTTACCTCATTCTCCACAACATTTCTCTTTGTTGTGCATGTTTTGCACACATGCTCCGCCAAAGGTAGGGACCCCCTTTCTTTCGCTCCTAGCAGATCATTTTTTCTCACGAACGGTTGTTTTTCTCTTGCTTCATTTTATGCACCCCTATTCCCAAGCCTAGGTTGGTCAAATGCCTTAAAAAAACTAAATTCCCTTATGACCAAATTCACCTATCTGAATTCTCTAATTCTTTTTCTTTTGTGGAGATGCTCATGTGGGTTTCCCTTAGCCCTTTTACCTTAGCATCTGTCAAGCTTGGTGGACCCACATTTGCGAGTCTCCCTTGGTGGGCTATCATTGTTATTTTTCTACCACTCCACGAACAAGCCCTCATGACTCCTTGTGGCGTAGAACCCGCGTTCATCTCCATCATTGAGTGGACCCAACCCATCACCCAAAAAATTCACTAAGTCCAGGCGCCCTTGTAGGCCACCAATGGCGGATCGATGTCGTCCCTCTGTCATTGCTCAATGGCTAAACCTAAGTGCCCCTTCACCCTCGACATTTGACATTTCCATGTTCACATTCCATTCGGCAGTGGACGTTTTCTGTGTGGGGACCCCTTTTTTCGCTTTTGCCTTGCTCTTGTTGACTTGGTCCCCGCTCGCTTGCTTCACTTTTTCCTTCATTTTTGACTTTGGGGATAAGTTTCCTATGGATTTAGAATTTTTCCATGATGCCTAAGTGAACTGCCAAGGTTTTGTTAAGTTTTGGGAAGTTGAGGAAATTTCATTGCAGGTCACTGACTCTCCGCCGTCATCCATAGGAATTTCATTGCAGGTTGTCTTCCCTCCATCGACATTCATGGGAATTCCTTTGCAGGTCGTCATCCCTCTACCATCATTTGCAGGAATTCCTTTGTAGTTTTTCATGTGCAGGTCATCGTGTATGGGTCATCGTGTGCTCATTGCCATTTCTCAGGGTGGCAGACACTACAACTGCCCCCTTCCAAATCTTTGCATTTCCAAAAAGGGTGCAAACTTCAAGTTTTCATCATCTAGGGCCCATAAAATGAGTGTCTTCACATGCCTAAATGGGTTTGCATCAAGTTATCCATGTGTTTAGACATTACAAAAATTTCACTACGAAATTTTTCTCACGAAAGTTCATCCGCGGAAGTCCGTTTGAGCAATGTTATTGTAAAGGGCGATGGACCCTCTAGCTTCCGCATTCCAAATTTCCACATTTTTCAAAATGAGTCAACTATTAAGGAAATATTTCTTGGCACTCTTTCTACCCCTTTTCCCATGTGCTAATCTTGAAAAATATTCAATTTACTAAGTTTTGTGAAGTTACAAAAATTTCTCTGCAGGTCGTGGCCCCTCCGCCGTCATTCATGGGAATTTATTTGCGAGCTACCATCCCTTCACCACCATCCATAGGAATTCCTTTACAAGTCGTCGTCCCTTCGCCGTTGTCTGTAGGAATTCCTTTGTGGTCTACCATCCCTATTTTGTCATCTGCGAGACTTCCTTTGCAGGTTGCCATCCACAAGATTCTGTGTACTCAATGTCATTTTTAGGGGCGGCCAATGCCTAACTTCCCCCCGCATTGTAGACTTTGCACCTATTGCACCCCTTTTTTTGTCCTTCAATGATGAAGCCTTCACGACCATCCTGAGTTGTGCATTCTATGGATTTATCAGTGATCTAGGACTTGAGGTCCAAGAGGGTAAAACCACCAAGTCGAATTCTATGGGTCTGCCCCTATGGAAGGTTGTCTGTTGTCTGTCACTGTTTGTGGGTCTTCCCCTGTAGAAGGTTGTTCATTGTGGTTCATCTGATATCCGTCATCCGCTGGTTGTTTGTCATTTGTTGGCCATCCATCATCGTTTGTCCACTGTTCTCTAGTTTTTTTTCGTCCATCGGTTGTCCACCGTCTGCCATTTGTCGATCATCGACCATCCATCATCATTTTTCCACCATCTTTTGGTTGTTTGCCGCCAATGGTTGTCTGTCGTTCATCATCTATCATTTGTCTTTCATTCATCATATGTTTATCATTCGTTTGTCATCCACCCGCCATCGGTTGTCCATCGTCTATTGTTCGCTGTCTGTCTGCCATCCATCATTCATATGTCATTGGCTATAGGTCATCCCCCATCTATCATCCACTGACTATCTGTCATCGAATGTCCACCATCCATTGGCTATTCATGGTTTATCAGTTGTCCACCTTTCGTCATCCATCATCCACCATCCATTATTTGTCTGTTGTCCACCATTCCCCTATTGTCTATTGTTCGTTGTCTGATGTCCTTCCACCCTATGGCGCCCGCAAATGAAACAAACTTAACCTGGTAACTTCAAGTGCCTTACAATTAATTTTTGCACGTGCTAGAGTGCCTCGCATGGAATTTGATCACCAAGTTCACCATGTGGAACATTTGTTGTAGATGGCTACTTGTGAGTCTCTGTGGCCTCGGCGTCGTCCTACTCTTGGCTGCTCTAAATGACTTCTGACCTAGGGGAAACCCGCACCCCTGAACTCGCATTTATGTTTATGGTCCAAATGAGCTCCAAATGTGGAACAATGATGAATATTATGATCTTCTAATGATGAATGGATGGATCTAACAATGATTTTGTAGGATTTGACTAGCATTTGCCTTGATTTACGTATGAAAGCACTTACTGCATCTTTTTCCTACAAGATTTATGGAACCTGTTGCGGGTCCATCAGGGAGGCCCATTGAGAAAGTTGAACAAGGAAAAAGCACATTGCTCCTGTCACCATTCATCTTATGCTCATCTCTCCTAGCACCCATGAACAGAGTTAGCATTAGAAGGCCTATGTTGATGAAGTCAATGCCAGGAGGTGCTTACAAGTGGGAGCTAGAAGGAGTTGTTTTATTCTCCACCAAGATGATCATGATTTGTCGGGAGTTGTTCACCCAAGATCAGGGGCAGCTTATCTATTTCAAAGTGACACAAATAAAAAAAAATATTCATTTGATCGATTGAAAAGATGCAACAAACACATCAACACAAGGGCAACCATTGGTAGTTTCAGCCACAGCAAAGAAGACAAAAGAAGGAGGCCACTACAGGACAAAACTATTATAGTGCCAAGGTCACTAGATGACAAAATGGAGAAAAGATAAAGGTGTATTTTATATTATCATATATTTGAGGGTAGGTTAAACCCTAACTTGTATTCAATCTGGGCCACACAATGTAAATTAATCCTTGCCATTCATTTGGGCTTTGGAAAACTATAAATAGGGGCTTGCTCCTCATTTGTAAATGGTTAGAGAACTAGTGTAAAAGTCATTTTGCAGCAATAGAGAGAAGCATTGCATGAATTTGGGTGTTTCTTTTGAGTTTGTTCATTATGCATGCATGGTTCAACTTCCATGTTAGATTTAGTTTGTATTTTCTTGAATGGTTGTAATAATGGTGTTTGTTGTTATGGTATTTGATGAATTTCCAACCCATACTTTTGGCACTTGTTAATGACAAGTTGTTGTGCAAAGTTAGCTTGGGCTTCCTCATTTCATTGATGCAACTTAGTTAAATTGTATGTTCATGAAGTGCATGTACAATCTGAAAATCTGTAGTCCTTAGAAGATTACACTGGTTTTGTGTAGTTGTAGGTTTCTTTTGGTCAAGCAAAACCTAGTTTAGGAAGTTTGTCTATTGTAGCAGCCTCCATGGTCACTATTCATTCATAGCTTAGATTTAGAGTAGCTTCTCTCACCCTTTCTCTTTTTCTATTTATTTGAACTCCTTGTTAGAGTAGGATTCCAAGCACCATCATAATGTCAAACTTGGTGAAGGAGGTGAGTTTCAGCTTGTTGTCTTGAGTGGAGAGCCATTGTTCATTCACTTCCCGCACTTTGAAACTCCATTTGAAGATCCAACTTCCCATGCTTTGTAAACCATAAAGGCCACCATTTGATTACCAAAAAATCACATCAACCAACTAAACTATTCCAAGTATTGTCATGACATAACACCCAAGAGACCTTGGGGTGGTAATTTGTAACTTTTTTATAGATTTCTACCTTTCAAGAGAGGTAGCATACTTGTGTGTTGCTTGTGTTGAGAAGGTGCAAAAACACCCATCAACAAAACTGGCACTAGATGGAGGGAATGGTTGAGCTTGAAGATGCAAAGCTGAAAGTTGGAAGTTGAAAGCACTCAAGTAAAAATCTAAGATAGGAAGATCTCATCATTCACTGGAACTTTAAAATCAGAAAATTGGAAGGCAAAGCAACAGTTGAGTTGAGATTGAACAACATTTGCAAATCAACATTACTCAGCTACATGTAAATTTACATAGGATATTGAGGAGACCATTGCAAAAATTTGCATTGGTAGATAGGTGTAGAATCCACGGCACCCACAGACATAATGAATTGGAATGTTTGACATTCTTGGACATAATTAAAAGAGTCTTGCAAGGATAAATTCCCTTTTGGGAAATATACCAACTCTTGGCTTCGCCAGACCCAAAAGAAGGATTGATTGACATGGAAACCAAGGCCTTCAAATATTTGATTCAAGAGTACTTGGGCATCAAGGATGGACTAAGACTAGAGGAGGTATTGATGTCTAGTTGGTGCAGATTCCATAATGCACCTCACTTAGAATTTACTTGTTCATCATGTGCAAACATCATCACTCAAGTCAAGGGAAGTTTGAACAAGTTGGAGCAGCCAACTCTCAATGGAGAGGAGTCATATCATGAGGTAGGGGAGCTGTCAAAATTTGGTGGACAACTCATTCAAGTTGAACCAAGAAATTTGACACAATTAGTGCTAGGACAACGAACACTGAGGCTGGAAGTCAAGAGGAAGGAGTTGACTTCCTTGGGACAGCAATGATCTTTGATGAAAGCTCAGTTAGAAGGGAATCATGGAGCCTTTTCTCCATCAATAAAGGGCATCCCTCCACTCTAGAAGAAGAGTCGTTGGCAATTGAGAATGAATTAACGAAGTTTACAGCAACATATGCTGGGATAGCCAACGAAAATGTTGAAAAAACAGGAAGAAGAAGAGGTTGAATGCCTTGGGGCAGCAAAAAATGAGGATGAAAGCATAAGTGAAATAAGATTAGAGGAAATATCCTTCATGAATGACAGTGATCAAGAATCTGAGAATGAAGATTTAGAGGAGTGGGAACAACTACAGGTCATGATTGTTTACCATCAAACTTCCTTCCTAGGTGATGATGAGGATCCGATGGTGGAAAGATATAATGAACTTGTTTCAAGACTCATGTGGGATTGGTTGGAACTAAGACACCAAGTGGATTTGGAAGTTTTATTGTTGCCAGGATGGTGCAAGCTCCATGATTCAGTGCATTCTGAGTTCACGTTTGAACTATGCCAAGAGGCCATTGAGCAAGTTAAAGAACAAGTGGGGCAGCCAAGTGCACCGCCTCCTATGGTTGCTTCAAGGATTGAACTAGAGGACCAAGGGCTGGAACCACGTGACAACCTATCTAAAATTAGTCCTCAAGAAGGTGTTGGGACAGCAATGGAAGAAGGAAAATACAGTCCTAAGCCTTCAAATGATGAAGTAGAACACATGGGAACGTTGTCCATTAGACATCAAGAGCCTTTCCCTCTTGAAGAAAATTTATATACCATGGATGATAGGCTTTATGGGGAATCATTGGAGGGAAATCACATAGTAAATCTTGGCCCCCTTGATGAGGTGCCCTCCATTGATGATTTCTTTCCACTGGGAGCTATACTCCGGAGATATACCAATGTTGAGGAAAAATACATTTCAGAGGACGGAAGTGATAAAGACATATTGCCTAAGCCTCTAGATGGTGAAACATTGGAGCTCTCGGATTGGGAAAGGAACTCCTTTTCCATCTAGAGTGACAACAAGCAAGAGGAAATGAGCGAACATCTAGATGCACCACAAGAATTGCAAGGGAAAGAAGGGGACCAAGGCAAGGACGTCTTAGCAGCTACC
Source organism: Sequoiadendron giganteum (assembly GCA_007115665.2). Classification (NCBI taxonomy): domain Eukaryota; kingdom Viridiplantae; phylum Streptophyta; class Pinopsida; order Cupressales; family Cupressaceae; genus Sequoiadendron; species Sequoiadendron giganteum. The sequence goes on along the minus strand of CM021110.1, from coordinate 120,901,390 downwards.
TACAAAGATGAAATACCTTTCCAACCACAGGCTACAATTGGGACCGTTCTTCCTTGACAATCTTCGCTCCTCCTACACATTTAGAGAGTTGTAGTAGGAAAAATTCATGCATATCATTCTTTTATGACATGAACTATGAACATATTGAGATCTACACAAGGGAACTAAGGTGGGACAACATGTTTCCTTTTGAAGACAACAATCAAATAGATACCAGGGACACTGATGACCAACATGATATTATCTATCTCATCGAAGAACAACTTATGGAGGTTGTGGGTCCCACTGGAAGCTTGGAAGGGGTGTTTGTTGTCTCATTCTCCTAGCCTTATGCAAGCCAGAGATCAAGAGGGATGTTGCACCAACCATTGTGTCCACCTGAGGATGCCAACGCAATGACCAATGATGCAGTGCTCGTTCTCGACTGTCAAATGTTTCCACCTATGCACAATGACATACAAGTTCTATCTTTCCTTGCTCCTGTGAATACTTACAACTACATCTATAATTTTGATTATGGGCATGAGGGGAGGTAGACTTGTTTATGGATTGACCATGGGTTTAATGAACTACCTCAGCTGTTGATTCTTACTGAATGTGTTATTGAATTTGAGTGCTACAACATTGAACTTCATTTTTCTGAGTATAAAGATGAATTTGCATGGCTTAGAACTATAGTGATTTCCCTTCTATTTGTACATGCATTAAGAAATCCAACAGGCGTAAATGTTGGTTTACCTTGCCTGAATGTGGTCCTTTGTAAATATCTTTGTATAGCTCATTTTTGAGTAGTATAGGTTTCGTGTATATAGTCTCGCTCTCCTACTTCCGTTAGGTTAGTTGGTTTGTTCTAGTGAAGGTATTTTCTTTTCATTTGCTTTATGTTCGCTTTCACTTTGCTTCCACTCTATTTCTTTTCTTGAGGTCCCCTTGTTTTTTGTTGGGCATGTTCACATGCACAACAATCATTTTATTTACTTGGGGTTGTTCTAAGTATTTCTTCGATAAAATTTAATCAAGTTTTTAGAATGGATGGTGAAGGTCTTTTTTTAGTGTCAAGTGACCTGGATGCTTGGTCCGAAGAGGATAAGTTGTTGGTTTAATCTGATTTCGATGTATTCTGAAATCTTATATATCTCACATACTTTAAGAATCTAGAGGTTTTTGTGGGTCCTTTTGTGAAGTCCAGTTAAGTGAAAAATCTAAAATTTTGCTTCAGCACCACTATGATTCTTAGCCCTGAGTGCGAGCTTTATTGCTTGTGAGTTGAAACAAAAAAAAAAACAAAAGAAAAGAAAGAAAATGATGAAAATCAAAAGAAAAGAAAATTCAACTTTCAGGATGATACGAATAACTTTATCAAGGCTATGGACGCCCAACTGGCAGTAGAGCAATGTTTGAGAGAATCACGGTGACAACCTCGTCAGGGCTATGGATGCCCGATTGGCAGCGAGCCAATGTCTAGGATGATTTTGAAGTTAGAATCAATTACGCAACTTAACTTGATGGAGCTTAGGTTCTTGTAGTGACTTAAGGATGGGAATGAATGCATCTACACACACTTGTATTTTTAGCATATTGAGGGTTGGGCTGACTAGTGGTTTTGATCCTTTGGTCAAGTGTCTAGTTTGTTTTCCCTAGCGTGAAGGTTGAAACCAGAGATTTTGGGTTCATGATTCTAGTTTGTCATCAAAATGCTATGCTCTGGAGCATTTCCCCAGAGATTCACCAATTGTTGTGCATGTTTTTCGCACATGCCCCACTGAAGGCAGGGACCCCCCTTTCTTTCACTCCTGACAGATCATTTTTGCTCTCGATGGGTTGTTTTGCTTCCGCTTCATTTTGTGCACCCCTATTCCCAAGCCTAGGTTGGTCATATGCCTTAAAATGACTAAATTCCCCTTTGACCAAATTCACCTATATGAATTTGCTAAGTCTTTTTCTTTTGTGGAGATGCTCTTGTGGGTTTCGCATAGTCCTTCTACCTGGGCGTCTGTCAAGCTTGGCAGACCTACATTTGCAATTATCCCTTGGTGGGCTGCCATTGTTATTTTTCCACCACTCCACGACCAAGCCCTCATGACTCCCCACGGTGCAAAACCCACATTCATCTCCGTCGTTGAGTGGACCAAACCCATCACCCAAAAAAATCACTAGGTCTAGGCACCCTTATGGGCCGCCAATAGTGGATCACTGTCATCCCTCTGCCATTGCTCAATGGATAAACCTAAATGCCCCTTCGCCCTTGGCATTCTACATTTCCCTATCTGCATTCCATTTGGTGATGGACCTCTTTCATGTGGGGACCCCTTTTTCACTTTTGCCTTGCTCCTGCTGACTTGGTCCCTACTCGCTTGGTTCACTTTTTCCTTCATTTTTGACTTTGGGGATAAGTTGCCTATGGATTTAGGATTTTTTCATGATGCCTAAGTGAACATCCAAGGTTTCATTAAGTTTTGGGAAGTTGTGGAAATTTCATTGCGGGTCGTCGGCCCTTCGTCGCCGTTCGCAGGAGTTTCATTGCGGGTTGTCATCCCTCCATCACCATCCATGAGAATTCCTTTGCGGGTCGTCATCCCTCTGCCACCATCTATGGGAATTCCTTTGTGGGTTGTCGTGTGTAGGTCATTGTGTGCTCATTGTCATTTTTAAGGGCAGTGGACCCTACGACTTCCCCCTTCCAAATCTTCGCATTTCCAAAAAGGGTGCAAAGTTCAAGTTTTCATCATCTAGGGCCCATAAAAATAGTGTCTTCACATGCCTAAAGGGGTTTGCATCAAATTATCCATGTGTTTAGACATTATGGAAATTTCACTTCGAAAGTTCGTTTGAGCAATGTCGTTGTAAAGGGCGGCGAACCCTCTGGCTTCCGCATTCCAAATTTCCACATTTTTCAAAATGAATCAAATCTTAAGGAAATATGTCTTGGCACTCTTTCTACCCCTTTTCCCATGTGCTAAAATTAAAAAATCTTAAATTTACTAAGTTTTGTGAAGTTGCAAAAATTTCTCTGTGGGTTAACGCCCCTCCACCGTTGTCTGTGGGAATTTCTTTATGGGTCGCTATCCCTCTGCCACCATCCACAGGAATTCCTTTGTGGATCGCCATCCCTCTGCCGCTGTCCACAGGAATTCCTTTGCGGGTTGTCGTCCCTCAATCGTTGTCTGCAGGAATTCCTTTGTGGGTCGCGTCTGCGGGACTCCGTGTGCTCAATGTCATTTTTAGGGGTAGCCAACCCTTAACTTCCCCCCGCATTGCAAACTCTGCACCCATTACACCCCTTTTGTTGTCCTTCAATGATGAATCCTTCACAATCATCCTGAGTTGTGCATTCCATGAATGTTATCAGTGATCCAAGACTTGAGGTCCAAGAGGGTAAAACCACCAAGTCGACGTCTGTGGGTCTGCCCCTATGGAAGGTTGTCTATTGTCTATCATTTGTTGTCCATCGTCTATTGTCTTTCGGCCATCCATCATCATCTTCCCACCATCTGTTGGTTGTTCACCATCTGTTAATTGTCTGTTGTTTGTCATTTGTCATCTGTCGACCATCCATTGTCGTTTTTCCAATGTCTAATGGTTGTTCGCCATCATCAACTGTCTGTAATCTTTCATTTTTCATATGTCCACCATCCATCATGTCATTCATCATTTGTCCACCATCAGCTTTACACTATCTATCATATGTTGGTTGTTTGCCATCCATTTTCCATCCGATGTTGGCTATCGGTCGTCCATCGTTCGTCGTCTGCCAGACATTCGTTGTCATTTTTCCACTATCTGTTGGTTGTTTTTCATCCATCATTTGTCATCAGTTGTTTGTTGTCCATCATATGTCATATGTCATATGTCTGCCATCGGTTTTCCTTCGTTGGCTACCAGTCATTTTTCGGTCATTTGTCATCATCTATCCACCGTTTGTTGGCTATTCATGGTCTATCAGTTGTCCATTGCCCATCGTCTATTGGTTGTTCATCATCCGCAGGTCACCGTATGTTGGCTATCCATCGTCCATCCACTGTCTATTATTTGTCATCCTTCTACCCTATGGTGCCCACATGCCTCAGACCCGCAAATGGAGCAAGCTTAACCTGGTAGCTTCAAGTGCTTTACAATTGATTTTTGCACGTGCCAGAGTGCCTCACATGGAATTTGATCACCAAGTTCACCATGCAGAACTTTTTCTATGGGCAGCTGCCTACGAGTCTCCGTGGCCTCGATGTTGTCCTACTCTTGGCTTCTCTGAATGACTTCCGACTAGGGGAAACCCGCACCCTTGAACCCGCATTTATGTTTATGGTCCAAATGAGCTCCAAATGTGGAACAATGATGAATATTATGATCTTCTAATGATGCATGGATGGATCTAATCATCAGTTTGCAGGATTTGACTAACATTTTCCTTGATTTATGTATGAAAGCACTTACTGCATCTTTTGCCTGCAGGATTTATGGAACCTGATGCGGGTCCATCGGGGAGGCCCATTGAGAAATTTAAACAAGGAAAAATCACATTTCTCCTATCACCATTCATCTTATGCTCGCCTCTCCTAGCACCTATCAACAGAGTTAGCGTTAGAAGGCCTATGCCGAGGAAGTCAGTGTTAGGAGGTGCTTACAAGCAGGAGCTAAGAGTTGTTTTATTCTCCACCAAGATGATCATGATTTGTTGGGAGTTGTTCACCCAAGATCAGGGGCAACTTATCAATTTAATAGTGACACAGATCAGCAAAAAGATTCATTCAATTGGCTGAAAAGATGCAACAAACACATCAACACAAGGGAAGCCATTGGTAGTTTTAGCCATAGCAGAGAAGGAAAAAGAAGGCAGCCACTACAGGACAAAATTGCTAAAGTGCCAGGGTCACTAGATGACAAAATAGGGAAAAGACAAAGGTGTATTTTATATTGTCATATATTTGAGGGTAGCTGAAACCCTAACTTGTATTGAATTTGGGCCACACAATGTAAATTAATCTTGGCCATTCATTTGGGCTTTAGAAAACTATAAATAGGGGCTTGCTCCTCATTTGTAAATGGTTGAAGAACTAGTGTAAAATGAATTTTATAGCAATAGAGAGAAGCATTTAATGAATTTTGGTGTTTCTTTTGAGTTTGTTCATTATGCATGCATGGTTCAACTTCCATGCTAGATTTAGTTTATAGTTTCTTAAATGGTTGTGATAGTGGTGTTTGTTATTATGGTATTTGATGAATTTCTAGCCCATACTTTTGGCACTTTTTTATGACAAGTTGTTGTGCAAAGTTAGCCTAGGCTTCCTCATTTCATTGTTGCAACTTAGTTTAATTGTATTTTTATGAAGTGTGTGTACAATCTGAAAATATGCAGTCCTTAGAAGATTGCACTAGTTTTGTGTAGCTGTAGGTTTCTCTTGGTCAAGCAAAACCTAGTTTAGGAAGTTTTTCTACTGTAGCAGCCTCCATGATCATTGTTCATTCATAGCTTAGATTTAGAGCAGCTTCTTTCACCCTTTCTCTTTTTTTATTTCTTTGAACTCCTTGTTAGATTAGGATTCCAAGCACCATCATAATGTCAAACTTGGTGAAGGAGGTGAGTTTCAACTTGTTGTCTTGAGTGGACAGCCATTGTTCATTCACTTCCCGCACTTTGAAACTCCATTTGTAGATCCAACTTCCCATGCTTTGTAAACCATAAAGGCCACCCTATGATTACCAACAAATCACATCAACCAACTAAACTATTCCAAGCATCATTGGATTCTTTGAAATGTTGATTGCACTTGTATTATCACTAAAGATACAAATAGGCTCATCATAATCTACTCTAATATCCTTCAATGTCTTTCTCATCCATAATACCTATGTGCAACAAGATTCTACTAAAATATACTCAGCCTCTATAATAGATAAAGAAACAAAATCTTGTTTCTTGCTAAGCCATGATACCAATCTACATCTGAGAAAGAATGCACCACAACTAGTTATTTTCCTGTTATCAACACAACTAGCCCAATCTACATTTGTATAAGCACTCAATGTGAAATTAATATCCTTAGGATACCACAAGTCATAATCTGGAGTTCCCTTCAATTATCTAAATATCTTCTTCACTGCTGCAACATGTGTCTCTTTAGGATCTTCTTGAAATCTAACCACAAGATAAATTGCATGCATGATATCCAGTCTACTGGCAGTTAGGTATAACATTCCACCAATCATAGATCTATACTTGCTCTAATCAGCCTTAGGGTATTCATCATCCTTGCTTAGTTTGCAACCAATAACCATAGGAGTACATACCAGTTTTGAGTCTTCCATTCCAAACTTCTTCAACATCTCTTTAACATTCTTTGATTGTGAAATGAATATGCCTTTATTTGTTTGATTAATTTGTAGCTCGAGGAAGAAATTAATCTCCCTAAACATAGACATCTCAAACTCTTTTTGCATCTCTTCTACAAATTTTCAACACATAAATTCATTACCTCCAAAGATTATGTCATCAACATACACAACCACTATCAAGATTCAATCTTCCTCAACTTTAAAGTAAATATTAGTATTTTTGGTACCCTTATTGAATCTTTGTATCAAATATCTATCCAACCTTGCATATAAAGCTTTGGGATCTTGCTTTAGTCCATATAATGCCTTCTTCAATATAAAGACTATATTAAGTTTACCTAACAACTGAAATCCTTCTAATTGTTCCATGTAAAATTCTTCTTCAAACTCTTCGTTCAAGAATGCAGACTTCACATCCATTTGATAAACTTTAAAGTCTTTATGTGTTACAAAATCCAAAAACATTTTGATTGCTTCCATTCTAGCCACTGGAGCAAATTTATCCTCAAAATCTATTCCTTCAACTTGTGCATATCCCTTAGAAACAAGTCTCGCCTTGTTTCTTAGTACTTCTTCATTCTGATTCATCTTGTTTTTGAATACCCACTTAGTTCCAATAATGTTTTTTCTTTCAGATCTAAGAACCAGTTCCCAAGTCTGATTCTTCTCAATCTTCATAAGTTCTTCTTCCATTGCCTTCATCCAATGTTCATCTAAGCATATCTCACTTACTATATTTGGTTCAATTTTAGAAAGTAAACAAATATTTACCTCTACTTCAATAGCTCTTTTTGTTGACATACCTTTTTTTTGTTTGCAATGATCTATTCTTCAGAATGATTTCTCTACACATACTTAGGGGTCTTAGGAATCTTTTTTGGGACTTATTCCTCTTCACTCTGCACTTCTTTTTCCTAAGATTCTTCTTATTCTTCTCCAGAAGCAGGCTCATCTGAATCATATCTAGCTATTATGACTGAGTTCTGCAAATCTTCATCAACCCTGACACTTGCACTTCCAACAATACTTAGACACTGAAAAATGTCCTAAGTCTATGAGCATCATTTTTCCTAGTCATCATCTTTCAATAATTGAATAATTTTAATTATTCTATTATGTTCGATCATATTCCTTTATTAATTAAATAGTTTTTAAATTATTTAATTGATTCACCTTCTCATTTCTATCTTGATCAATTAAAATTATTTAATTGCGTCACTAATACCCCTTTCTTCAATAATTAAATAAATCATTATTTATTTAATTATTTATCTTTTATCACATGTCTATAGTCAGATAATAATAATTATTTGACCTTTTATTTTTCTATAATTAAATAATTAACGAAATTATTTAATTATGTGTCATTCTTCTCCTTTAAATAATTGATCCTAATCAATTATCCATATTTAATTTATATCTCCTCCTTTAATTAAATTTATGAATTTAATTAAATCTCCTTTTTCATTTCCTCCAAATAAATGATTTAAAATAAATTATTTATTTGCCACTTGTCCTTCTCCTCCATTTTCGAATAAATAATTTAAAATAAATTATTTATTTGCCACTTGTCATCCTCTTCCATTTTCGAATAAATAATTTAAAATAAATTATTTATCCCTCTATTTTGGTCAAAGATCCCCTGTCATTATTTCATGTCATAGTCTGCATGTCCTGCATGTCTGTCATAGCCGTCAGGCGTCATAGCCGTCGGCGTCATATCTTTTCCATGCATGGCATATTCTGGTTGCATCAATTCTCAACCGTAGATCTTGGCATCTTTCTAGAAACTCGATCTTGGCCATCCATTTCGTAACTTCCCTCTCATGAATCCTCATCCGTTGATCTTAGAATCTTTCTGGAAGATCAATCTCGTCCGTCCATTCGAATGGTTGTCTATAAAAGAAACCCTTCCCCTCCATTTTCAATTTAACAGTCATTATCTCCAACTTTCTTGCTTACTATTTGCAGGTATTTGCACAACTTCATCAACAAATTGAGGGCAATATTGGCATAAGAAGAAATAGGAGAGACAAGAGAAAGAATCAACTTCAAAGGGGAGTGTTTTATTTCATTTGCTTTCATTTTGATTGCTCTCTTTGTTTGTATTCTCTTGTTTAGATTGGGATAATAGTTTAGAAGTGTTGGCTGTCACTTAATCTATACTATTTGATTTTCCTTCTTACACTTCTTAATCTTTTTTTGTAACATCTATAAGATTTTCTTTTAGTAGAATATCCAAGGAATATACCTTCATCAGACCTTGCATCAAAATTTCCTAAGTTTTCATCATCTCTTTTGATATAGCATTTTCTTCCAAACATTGTAAAGTACTTGACAATAGGGACCCTTCCATACCACAACTCATAGGGATTATTTATGTTCTTAGCTTTTGCTTGGACTCTATTGAGTATGTAAACAATATTATGTATTACTTCTCTCTAGTAGACTTCCAGTAGATTAGCGTCTCTCATCATAGTCTTGGTGGCTTCTTAACTAGTCATATTTTTCCTTTCAACCACTCCATTTTACTGAGGGTTCCTATGGGTAGAAAAGTGCCTCTTTATGCCATGATTCTCACAAAATATGTTAAATTCATTGGAAGTGAACTCTCCACCTCTGTCAGATCTCAAACATTTGATCTTCATATCCATCTCATTTTCAACCATAGCTTTAAATGCTTTGAGTTTATCTAGAGCTTCAATTTTTTCTCTAAGAAAGGTGACCCATGTCATTCTAGAATAATCATGAATCAAAATCATGAAATAATTGTCACCTTAAATACTTCTCACTCTTTTTGTGCCACAAATGTCTATGTGTACCAATTCCAATAATCCGATAGAAGATTGTTCATTTCCCTAGAAACTAATTCTAGTTTGTTTTCCAAATTGATAATCTCTACAAATAGTATTGATGGGATTTTTAATCCTTAGAAGATCTCTTATTACTTGAAATGAACTGATTCTAACTAGGTTATCAAAATTGATGTGACAGATTCTCATGTGTGATAACCAACTATCATTAATATTTCATAAAGTAGTGACCATCAACACCCCTGAGTTGATAGATATTTTTGTCTGTCCTCTTTTCAACAACAATTACAATTCTAGAAATTTTTCTGATCACATCCATCATATTGAAACATAAGAGTGTAGCCTTTATTATACATTTTTCCAACACTCAAGAGGTTATTCCTTAAACCTTTAACATATCAAACATCTTCAATATTATGCTTTCCAATAGAATTGATTGACCCTATTCCACAAATCTTAGCACCTTAATCATCTCCAAATTTAACAAGTCCTCCATCATATTTTTCAAGTTTAACAAACTTACTCTTGTCTTTGATCATATGATTTGATTAACCACTATCAATAACCCAATAGTTCTTTTCCTATCTGATATGAAAATAAAGTACCAAAGTTCCTCCAGTTTTATACTTTTTCTTCGAAACACTTTCCTTCACACATCTTTCAAAGTTAAGAGAAATAGATTCATCTTTTAAATCCAAGAACAAAAATTCATTATCATCAACATCTCCATAGTCAGATTCATCATTAGAAATACCAACATCTTCTCTAACATACTTGATTTTCTTAATCATCTTACCTTTGTTCTCCTTATTGTTCATAGTTTTGTTTGGACAGCTTGAAGCACAATGACCTATATTTCCACAACTAAAGAAAATAAAAGGTAATTTACCCTTGCACTTATCGACACCCTTTTTCATTCTTCTTGCAAAGTTAACTTCCATATCATCGAGATCATCTCCATTTGAATCTTCATCTTTTTTTTATTTTCCTGTCTTGAAATCAGTCTCCACTTTTGTACCATTTTTTGAACCAATTTTCCCTATTTCAAATATAGTTAGTGTACCATACAATTGATCTCTAGTGTATGTATTAAAATTTTTCAAATTCCTCAATAAAAGAAAATTTATCACTATAAGAATCAGGAAGAGTTCTAAGAATTTTCTTTATCATTTTAGGTTATTTGACTTGTGCGCCAAGACCTCTGATTGCACTTACCAATTCATTAACCGTTTGCATGTAACTTGTGATTGTTTCATCATAAAACATTCACAAAGTCTTAAATTCTGCCTTCATATTTTATAACTTAGCTTGTTTAACTTTATCATCTCCTTCATAGATACTTTCTAGCTTATCCCAAACTTCTTTAGCAATTTTCAGATCCATAACTTTCACTAATTCAGTATTTACATGACTAGTCTAAAGAACAAACCTTGTCTTACCATCTATTTTATAGGACTTGATTTCACCACTCATGTGCAGTCCATTTGTATGTATGTTGTATGTAGTCTTTACTACCCTTGTGACTTCATATCCGAGATAAATTAGATATCCTTCCATCTTCATCTTCTAGAATGCATAATCTATACTATCAAACATAGGGATCTCCTTCTTGTTCACCATCCAGCCCTACCTCAAGCAATCAAGATTTTCTAATAGGAACTTCACTCTGATACCAATTGTTGAATGAACAACACAACTAAGAGGGGGGGTGAATCAATTGTATCAATTTGGAACATTAAAACCCTCAATAGTAATTAGATCCACATGCATTCATTAAACCCTTTTTTTTATAAAGTTTAAGTATAAAGAGCAGATAACTGAAATTGAAATAACCAATACCATACACAAGAGAACACCATATTTACATAGAAAACCTAATGAGGGAAAAATCAAAGTGTGGATTGGCTCACAATGTAAGTAATAAAAAAACCGATATAAGGAGGCTCACTGTCAGAATAGGACACACTATCTAGAAATTTTCACAACCCAAGCTCACTTCTAGAATAGAAAGAAGAAAAGAAGATAAGATGTTACACAAAGAACATTATCTCACTTTTAGAATGTACACATCTTGTACACTCAGACTACACTGCCAAACATTGCAACTCTAAAATCCATCTTCTAGAATACAAAACCACTAATCCTTTTGACTCGGGAAAGAGATCAACACCATTAACATACCTGTAGAATCACAAGACCTGAAGAAAAACTTTGGAGAAATGGGGAGAAAATACATTTCTCCCAGACACCTTTGTAAAAAACACTACAAAACTAATTCACATACTTGTGAACATAACTTACTGTGACCTTTGATTCAAAAGCCAAATTTTGGATATAGAAACTTTTTACACCACCAACCAACATATCCAAACCACACAAACATATATTTAACCCAAAAGAAATGTGAATCAAAACCAGAGCACCTCTAGCACACCATGTTTCCTTATTTTATCAAATTTCTCAGTATCCTCAACATATGAACCATAAATTGAAGGTTATCAAAGTAACATCAAAGGTTAACATCAAAAACTTAACTAATGACAACATAATGCAACTAATCAAAGAAAAACATATTCTTAATCACTGCACAACTATCACCAATGACAACACAAGCTTGTTGACATCAATGACAACATCTTCGTACTTGCAACATGCATAAAATATTATAACCCTAAAACTTGAGAAATTTAGACTTGTGAGAATAATTTTCTAACATCTCTTGATAGAGAAACCATCAGCGGATGTTTTAGATGTCCTGAAAGTGAGGTTTTTTCACATTTTAACTTCACTCTATCACAATTTCATTTTCTTGAATGGAAGGGATATTAAAGGAATTTAATTTCCAAGGAATGGTTTGCAACCCTAAGGAAGGGGAAGTCTTAGCCACCCAAGAAGTTGCACAAATCATGCTTTTTTGATAAAATTTTGGATATCAAATTATCCTTCTACATAGAGTAAGAGGAAGTATGAATGCACATGATTTTGAAGAGTGGATGTAATTTTTCATCCAATAGTTCTTGTCTTGGAAACATGAGCATGGAAGGTACATGACAATGTGATATAGTGTTTTCAATGATGTAAAAATTGTTGTGAGTCATTTTGATCAATCCTAATAGGCTTTGAAGTTGTTAAGGAAGACATTTGTGCAAAGTGAGTTGGTCTAGAAAGATCAATTGCATAGAAATTTGACTAAGTGTCAAATCTACTAGTTAGTATGATAATGCACTGGTTTTTAGGTCAGCACCACTCTGTAAATGAAGATATCACTCTACACTTCTAACATCATTTTTCTAGATTTTAGATGCACCTAAATAAAATGTTTCATCTTGTTTGGACAAGAACTTTGAGATATATGAGTAATAGAGTCTGACTAGCATATTACAGTCATTTTTTTGTACAGTGTGTTTGTGTGGGAGAATCTGCACTTCTCCGTGGATGAGTTTTGGCCTTGCAGTTTTGGAGATAAGTTTTTGGATGTCAATTGAGCTTGGGATCTGGATGGCATTGAGTTTTGAGGTCCATGGGTCAAGATGTGAATACACAAATGAAGGTGTTTTTCTTTTAGGTATTATATGGAGCCAACCTAACACGTTTGATGCTATGTGAACGATAGATAAGTGCTTCTGAATTATGTATGATCTATTATAGGTCCATGATGACCTATCTTAAGATATTTTGAGTTTTGAATTATGGCACATTGTATGGATGAGAATTTTAGAGCTGACAAGTTACATTTTGATTGTTACATCTAATTAGGATGACCTAATTGATGTTATACTTGATGACATATAAGTTGGGTTGTTTTCAATGTTTTGAGGTAATGAATGTGACATGTATTGTGTGTGATGTGAATTTGAGTAGAGCAGTGCAAAATAAAGTTGTGAATGTTAAGTTGAAGATTAAAATTGTGTGAATGAAGAGCAAGGCAGAGTGTTGAATCAAAATCATATAAGGATTAATATTGTGCTTCAATGGGACTATAATTCATGCATACATAAGATACAATTAGATTAGTTCAAACTAGGCTATGAGCCACCATCTCTCTTCTATATTTTTCTCTGTGAATAGTGAGTCCACTTGCACTAAGCATTTCTATAAATATAACTACTTATAATATATTGTGAGCTAACCCTCACCGCAGTTTTTACCATTTTGGGTTTTCCACATAAAAATAATGGTATTCATGTGTTATATGATGTTGTGAATGTTTGATACTTTCTTTCCTTACTGTAGTTGAATATGCATTAGTGATTGGATGTTTAATATTTGAATGGTTTTGTGAACCCGGAATTCTTTGTCACCTGCACATAACACGACAAACAAGCATGATGTTAGATCAAATGCAGGAGAGAACCTAGGTTCCCCATGAAATTAGATTGTAACATTAAAACAAGAAAACAAGTGAAGCACAATATAAATGGAAGTAAGCAAATCCTATTCTAATGAACAACTATCAATCCCAGGGGGGAATTGGTGCTGATTGGTATGTCGAAATCAGCCCTTTCCCAATTCCTATTGTAAGCTTGATGATTGTTGATTGGTGAGATTAGCTAGCTTGAATGGAGCGAGCAAGATTAGCTATTAATTTGAGAGAGTAACGTTGCATGAAAATTGTGGAATGAAGATGGATTTGAGCATAGTAAGTTTACTCAATTTTTTGTGGATGAAATGAAGTATAGTATACGTGCTTGAATTGTGGATATTGAAATGAGGAGAGAAGCCTCCAATTTATAGATTTCTAAAATGGAAGAGAGAGTGAAATAGAGCAATGTGGGATTATTCAACATCCAATGGCCAAGTGCCACTTGTCAAGATGTGAATGGTTGATGGTTGTGCACATTTTGGCCAAAGTGCCAATAAATGAAATTAGGTGGAATTTCAAATTTGAGAAATGACATGTGAGAGGGAAAAAGGAATGAAATAAATGCCACTTGGCTCAATGCACAAGGACATGTAAGAGGAGTGAATGCCTTGTTGGATGTACAAGTCCAATTGGACTTTTTGAATTCAAGGGAATATTCTCTTTTGATGCTATTTGAGGGAAAATAGAGAACTAAATAAATCAAAGTAATTGATTTATTGTGCAAGTTGAATTCTCTAGAGGATTTTAGTGAGAAGGATTAACTTAATCAAGGATTTGATTAATTTAATGAAGGATTAGATGATTTGACAAATTTTGACTTAAATAGATGAATTAATTTAAATCATAATTGAGAAGAAATGATTAACTAAATAAATGATTTTGATTTATTTAACCAAAGAGGAATATGTTAGATTAAATCAAATAAGGTTTAATTTATTTAATTTAATAAGAGGACTTTAGATAATTTAATCAAATAAAATGACTTATTTAATTAAAAAGAAACATAAGGTTAATTAAATTAAACTGATTAATTTAATCAATGGAGGAGAAAGACTTAATCAAATGAATAATGATTCATTAAATTAAGAGGCAGAATATGATGAAATGTTGAGAGTATGATTTAGGAAGAAATGTTGTTAATAATCAAGATCAAGTGTGTCGAACCGAACTTGTTTATTTTCCATGTCTACAGGTTTAAGAGAATATTGATTCACCCCCTCTTAGTATTTTGGGTGTTCAACAATTCGTATGAGAGATTGGCTCCTTGGAAGGAGCTTAATCACTTTGGGAAGGTCTCAGAGATTGAACACATGGATGATAAGAAATTTCCTTTTCTCTAGAATAGATTCCTACTGTTGATTTTATAGAAGAATATTGCATGTTTGACATATATGGAGAACTCAAAGTTGCTCTTGAAGATCTAGATAAAATTGAAGGTGAAAATAGAGATCTAAAGGACAATGTCAAAGAAGAAAAATAATGCATTAGAAAATTGAGAGAGAAACTCGAGAAGCTTAGAGAAAGGAATAAGGAATTCATTGAGAAATTGAAATAAGCAAATGAAAACATCACTAGATTGTATTACAAGTTGAAGAAAATAAAATAATTGAAGATTTCTTGAATACAATGGTGAAAAGAAAAATTGAAGAATGCATAAGGCTTGAACAGGAAGTGATAAATTTGAGACCAGATCTGGAGAAGAAAGAAGTCATTGTTGGTGTAAATAAAGTTTTTTACCTAGTTAATTCATTACTAGGGGACTTATTTTCACATGTTAAGTTTACTTAGGTCATAGGAAGGAATCTTTCTAGAAGGTATTAGTTTTCATTAGTTGTTATCTTATCTTTTGACTTGTAACACATGTGAACCTAGGTAAGTGTGATTAGTTATCGCATGTCATATGATTAAGACGCTTGTCATAATCCTATGACATCTTGTTTATCACCTTGGCTATATAACCAAGGGGTCTCTACTACATCAAACATCACAATCATACCATTGAATCATATTTATGAGAATATAGTTTATTTTTCTAACATTCTATTCTCTCTCTTGTGCTTTCCATTTGGCACCAAGGTCTTGGTGGCCATAGCCAATTCTAACATGGTATCAAAGCGGGTTGGGTGCCATTGGATAGTATTTTCTAAAGAGAGATGGTAAATATTGAAAATTTGAGTATGATCTTCTCTTGCATCATATGATGATCTAGAGAATTGGAAAATCTTGATAGAAATACTAAATTTGGGGAGGTTCCATTTTGTGTCTCTTTATTGAAGGTTCATATCGGAGCTTGTTGGTGCAAATCTAAGCTTTCCATTATGTCTGGAAGGTTTGAGAAAGTCAATTTTTCCTTTTCTTTCATCCAAATAGGACATAGGAGGTCAAATCTATGAGAGTTTGAAGTTGAAGAGTGGTTGCCAAATCCAAAAGGTAGCTGCATTTTTGGAGCATTTTGGGTCAAATCTGACCCTACCACCTCATCCAAAGGGGCCAAAAACCCTAAGATCGACTGTCAATTTGTCCAAATCGGAGCAGTTGTCTAGTGAGGCAAAAAAAATTGCCCAAAGAGCCATACGGCCCCCCAAGTCGTGTCATAATTACAAGGTATGATTTCAAAAAATATATATTCGGATTTTCATTTTCTAGAAAAAAATTATAAATTTTTTAAAGTCGAATATTGAAAATTTGTATTAAAAATCATTTGAAAAAAATCAAAACAAAAGAAAGAAAGCTTCTTGCGGACTTTCTTTACAGTGCGTAGGGTACTGCATACCTCTTGCGTACATATCGTGTACCCCAACCAATCCACTATCACCATGTACCTAGTTCTATTGAGCCACCATGGCCCGCACGGCCTCACCGTATTGCATAGTTGATTAAACAAATTTTTCGGGCTCAAATTTCTATCGGCCCAGAAAACTTTAAAAATTTGGCCTATGCTTTATTTATCAGCAATGACAAAAGGATCCAGTCAGTAGTGACCAAGGAAGAATATTCTCAAAAAATATTCCAAGGACTATACAAGATTTTGGCAATAGTGAAGAATAATTTTCTGGTCAAATTCAAATTCCAACAAGTGCTACGCAGGTGTGACGTTTGGGTAAACGATAATTTTAAGCCCACAAAAATAACATATTCCATCCACCCAAGAGAATATTCTTTTTTCACGGCCACCAAGATGTCAAATTTAATTGTGTATAATTCTGACATCATCACCATGTCATCTATGACATCATCACCATGTCATCTATGACATCAGCATCCTAAGAAAAATTTCCTACCCCTCACAGTTTGCATTTTGGTTTTGGAAGTTGATTTTCAAACGCCCATATCTCAGTCATAGGAGCTCTTTTTTAGTGCACTTTTTTTATTTAGGATAATTTTTCATGCTCTTCATAGTGGTGCAATCATATTTTGGTTTTGGTTTCTTATTTTCCAAAAATTGTAGATTCGCACAGGTGTTGTTGCTTCATCCTCATTTTGGGAACTTTGGGAGCTTATATCTTGCTCCTATAGTAACATTTTTGGGTGTAGTTTTTTTTAAAGTGAATAATTTTTTATGTAATTTTCAGTGGTATGATTAGATTGATCTCATTTTGTATCAAAAAATTTACTTGATTCTATGGCCAAATCTGGCATTCGCATGTACCAAGATCAAATACCACTTCATTGTTTTTGGCAAGTGGTAATTGTAAACGCACTACTCATAAAGTGTCAAGCTCATATATTGTTGGGGGATTTCATGATTGAGTGATTTTGGGGGGTAATATTGAAATGATTGGTTGCATTTTTTTGCTTGGTTTGTGTTCTTTCAATGGAGAAATATCAAATTGAACTCCTAACTCCACATAATTATGCTACATGGAGAAAATTAGTATGGAACTATCTCATGATGAAAGGTCTAATACATCATCTAAAGCAAACCATTTCTCAACCTACTAATGCTAAATAATTGGCAAGATGGGAGATTGATCATGATAAAACACTTAGATGCATATGTTCAATAGTCTCATTTTATTTACAATTTCATATTGAATCGTGTAAAACACCTAAAGAGGCTTGGGAGACTTTCAAAAAATTGTATGGTAAAATAGATAAGATTAGGGGATATCATATTAATAATCATTTGATGAATCTTGATCCTAAAATTTTTTACCACATCCAAGACTACATCTCCAAAATCAAGCAACTAAGAACACAATTGAAGGAATGAAACGCTGATAAAGAGGATTTATAGTTGATTCTAAATGTGTTATCCAAGCTTGGTCCTGAGTATTTAGTATTTTTTTTGGCTTTCATACCCATCGACTTTCTATGGGAGCATCATATGTTGATCCTATATTTGATGACTTTTCCAATCTCCTAACCCAAGAGGAAGCTAAGTTAATGAACATGGGTCTAATCATGTCTTCCATGTCTTCCATGTCTTCCATGTCACAAGCATTAGTGGCAAGTGAGTCTAAGGTACAGAAAGAATCAGGGAATCTTGATAAGAAGCAAAAGAAGAAAAAGAACAAGCCACATAAAGAATCAAAATCCTCAAAAGGAGAATCATCTAAGAAGGAGAGGCCTTTTTTTGCATATTACAAGAAGGATGGACATGAAGAAAACTATTGTTATAAGAAGGATATTGATGAGTTGAAAAATATTCTCAAAAGGAATCACATTGATTTGCCTTCTAGAATGTCTGAATCGTCTTCTTCTCCTTCTACTTCAAAATAGTCTAAAAAGGACAAAGGTCAATCATCTTCATCAAAATATAAAGTACATGCTCTTTTTTCTCTTTCAGGTCTAGGATCAGGGACATGGCTTTTAGATTCAGGAGCATATCATCATATGGCATCTTTACAGTCTATATTCTCTTCTTTTCAGCCTTGTACTATGTCTCCTATCTTGATGGGAAACAATACATACATAAGTGTAATTGGGAAGGGATCTATTAGTTTTGGGGACAACACTTTCTAGGATGTCTTGTGTGTTCCTCATTTGACAAACATTCTTCTTTACATATATCAGATTACACATGGTTGAGATGGGAAGACTGTGGAGTTCACACCTAATTCAGTCATCATTCGAGACTTGGAGAGTAGAGAAATCATTGCTACTGGGATGGTTGATCATTCATCTCGGTTGTATACCTTTGCATATTTTGCTTTTGATGATGACATTGTTCCTTCGACTATTCATATGAACCATGATTCAGAGGAGACATTTGGCTTCTTGAACTTGGGAGTTCTCACATCAAATTCAGCTCTTGAGTTATGCATTCCATCTCCTCCATCTACTATTGCAATTGATGATGCTTGTGATCCCAAAGTTTTGGCTCCTTGTGACTCACTGCAGAAGGACATAAATCATCCTCATAGTCTTCCACAGATTGATACTTGTGATGGCTTCCTAACAGGTATTTCAGACTTGTTTATGGAGTCTCATCTTGCAGATTTGGAAGACATCATTGATGGCATTCATCTTCTCTTTGATTCCTTCTTCGGTTGTTGTGAGGGAACACCTTGACTTCTTGTTCATTCTCTACATGATCATTCTTCACAAACGTGACAGTGGATACTTTTGGACAACATTTGGAGGAGGATTCTTTGTCTTTAAAGGGGATATCCTTGTCTTTGGATCATGTTCTACATTCATCTCTACTAGATTCTGGATTGTCCTCTTCAGCAGTGTGGCCTAGAACACCTATTTGGAGTGTGTCATCTTTCAACATCAACATGGAGACACTTGATCATGCTTCAGAGACATCATCATCCATCATCCATCTTCTTGACATCCTACATACATTCATGGTTTTTTTTCTTCCTAAGGGGAGGAACGTTGTTCGGAGAGATTGGATCATCTTCAACATTCAATGTCAAGCTTCTACCATCATTGCAAGAGACTCAACATTGAGGGGGGGCTACCTTTTCTCTCTTCTTATTCTCTCTTATGGGGGGTTCTTTTTCCTCACATGGGGTTTTGGCCTTCGCATTCTTCAAAGAGAATTTCTATTTTGTATCTTTTATCTCTCTTTTGGGGAGGAGTTTTTTCCCACTGGGCTTTCTCCTTTTCTCCATTTGTGAGAGATTTCATTTTATTTTTTACATGGGTACCTAACATGGCCTAGTAGTTGGGACCCATCCTTTCATTTTTGTGCCATTTGCATAATAATCTGCTACTCCCTAAGTTGCACTTAAGGGGGGGTGTTGATGTAAATAAAGTCTTGTACCTAGTTAATTCATTCCTAGGGGACTTATTTGCACATGTTAAGTTTACTTAGGTCATAGGAAGGAATCTTTCTAGAAGGTGTTAGTTGTCATTAGTTGTTATATTATCTTTTGACTTGTAACACATGTGAACCTAGGTAAGTGTGATTAGTTGTCTCATGTCATATGATTAAGACACTTGTCATAATCCTATGACATCTTGTTTCTCACCTTGGCTATATAACCAAGGGGTCTCTACTACATTGAACATCACAATCATATCATTGAATCATATTGATGAGAATATAGTTTATTCTTGTCACATTCTATTCTCTCTCTTGTGCTTTCCATTTGGCCTCAAGGTATTGGCAGCCATAGCCAATTCTAATAGTCATGAAGATAATTTAAAAATGAGTGCTATAAAGATTGATGAGATGATTGCAAGATAGAAAGACTCTAAAATCAAAGACGTGTTATTGATAATAAAAAAAAAAAATGTGTATCTAGTCCTTTAAGGTAGTGAGCCTCCCTGCAAGTCATTTTAGGAGTGAGCCTTATATTGTGAGTTAACTCTTACCATGGTTTTTCCCTCATTAGGTTTTCCATGTAAATCTAGTGTTCTCCTTGTGCATGTGTGTTCTTTATTTCCTTCTCTTTACTGATGATCTAATTATTACTATATCTTTCATTGGTAAAGTTTGATAAAGTTGATAAAGGTTCAAATTTCTATATTTTATTTTGCTTAAGGTTTTATCTTCATCTACTAAAGGATTTTGAGTTGTGTTGAAAGTTTTAAATTATGGAAGAGGTTAAGTTTTGTGTATACTAATTTACCCCCCTCTCATTCTTTGGTAGTGTTCAATAGAGGTTGATGAAACAAAATAAACTATATACATACACAATCATAAATGGGTGAAATAGGACCATCCACTCATTTTTTGGTTGTCCTAAACCACTTTGTGTAGCTATATTGTCATCTTCATCTAAGTTATCAATGTACAAAGTGTTTTGTCTTGACATCCTTGTGTTTCTACAACCCATGATGAAGATTATTAACTTCAAGGAGACAAAAGGGATAATCTTTACAATCCAAAAGCATAAATAATGCTACCATAAGGGTGTTATAATAAATGGGTTGTTCATCTTATCTCCAAGACTACACAAGGTTTAAGAGAACATAAATAATTCAATCATCATGAATGTGTGTAATCCATTTCCATTATCCTATCAACTAGAGTTAGGTGTTACAATTTAAGAATAAAGAAATTCTTAGGTAGGGTTGTGATGTTCATGAGTAAAGATTCATCATTTTAACTTATCTTGGCCCTATTCTTCCATAATGGAGATGGATGATCGTTGGTTTCAAACTAATTACCTAATAGGGTTTCAAAATAAGAGAACGAATCATTATAGAAATCATAGGGTAACTAGTTAAAGAGTCAAAATTAATTATTATGTGAATGAGGACAATCATGCATCAATGCATCAATCCATTATTACAAAGGGTAATCCTATCACAATATTGCATTAATAGGTTATCATTTTAATTAGCATTGGCATCAATCTAAAGTGAGATTTACCTTGATTTATCTCATGAAGAGATGGTCCTAAATGTACTATAAGTAATCCTAAACATCTACCACTAATATTGTCCTATAGGAATATGAATAATGGATCATAATATTACCATGTCTTTCACAAGAATATTGTTATTAGTTGTAGGATTGACATATTAACATATAATATCCAAAAGGGACTCAAGAGTATAAAATCATATTCATGTTAATATTTAGTCACAACAATTCTCATGGGAAGAAATACTAGGCACCATTAGGATTGTTATGCAACCATAAAGGTATTAATAATAGTCATGACTATTAATGTATTAGAGTGCAATCATGTTTCCTTAATTTATTAATAGATTAAAGATTAAGTTATTAATAAATTGAATATTAATTTATTTGAATAAACTCATATTGGCTTATACATATTTTATATGCATTCATTGTATATATCACACCACATGGAAATTTAATAGTATCATATATAAATAATAAATATGACAACATCCATAATCATAATTGGTCATTATATGTTTAATATTAAATTTCATAAATATAATGTCATGATAATTCCATGTAGTGTATACATATTGTCATGAATACAGTGAATGTACAAACAAATCCATTTAGGCATACAATGTTATACATTGGTAAGATAAATATGTATATTCAACAAAGCCATATAGGCACATAATGTTATATGTTGGTAAAATAAAAATTTATGTACAACAAATCCATAAAACATACAAAAAAATGTCATAACATAGATAATCCTATGGAGTTTCATTGAATAGTCGATGACTCTTTTATCTATTGAGAAGATGGAAAATCAATTGATGGTTGTTTCTTTCTAACCCACTTACCACACCTCTTCTCAAAAAAAAATTGGATCTCCACTTACTAATACAATAAAAAATTATACACATTAATATAGAAAAAATTAAATATACAATGACATAAGTGAATAGTCACTTATCGGAAGCTGATAATCTACCTCAAATATTTTTTGATCCTCATTATCTATTTGAGGGGTAGGTGCACGAACTAGAGTTTTGACCCCCTGTGACAAGCACAAAGAATCAAATTAGACTAAAAATTAATATCATTTAAATTTAAATTAAATGATTTAAAATAAAATAAGAAATACAAAATGAAATTTATATTATTGGCTCATACCTCTATCAAAGGCATTGAAGAAAAAATTGCTATAACAATTCCCACCTCCATTCTGCCATGAATATCAGGAGTCTAAAATAATGTCATCAAGTGAAAGTAGATCAACATTATTTGACCAAAATCTACCTAACGTAATTTACATACATAAGACTAAAAGTAGTAAAACTTATCTTAGTGAAAGTTGACATAAGACCACTACCACCAATAGGTTTTGATGTTGAAGGTCCAACTTCCACTTTCTTCATCATCAAGTGTGAATTTTAAGAAAACCATTTATATATAA